>JAOTOM010002951.1:0-125680 GCA_034440615.1 Ashinkailepas kermadecensis
CCCCTATCCGGAAATGCACAGGAAAGAAGTGAGTAATGAGGCCGACGAGACACGAGAGGAGGCCTCCAAGACGTGAGAGGAGGCTCCTAATTTGAAGAAGGAGTCACCTAGGAGAGGATAGGAGGACCCAGAAATCACGAGAGTGCCAACAATTGGCACGGAGGCCCCCAGGAATGCAAAGGATGCCCCCAGGATTGCAAAGGAGGCCTCCAGGATTACAAAGGAGGCCCCCAGGATTGAAAAGGAGGCCCCAGGATTGCAAAGGAGGCCCCCAGGAATGCAAAGGGAGGCCCCCTGGATTGCAAAGGAGGCCTCCAGGATTGCAAAGGAGGCCCACAGGATTGCAAAGGAGGCCCCCACGATTGCAAAGGAGACCTCCATGATTACAAATGAGGCCACCATGATTGAAAAGGAGGCCCCCAAGATTGCAAAGGAGGCCCCAGGATTGCAAAGGAGGCCTCCATGATTACAAAGGAGGCCCCATGGATTGAAAAGGAGGCCCCCAGGATTGCAAAGGAGGCACCCAGGTTTGCAAAGGAGGACTCCAGGATTGCAAAGGAGACCCCCAGGAATGCAAAGGAGGCCCTCACGATTGCAAAGGGAGGCCTCCAGGATTACAAAGGAGGCCCCAGGATTGCACAAGAGGCTCCCAGGATTGCAAAGGAGGCCACCAGGATTTCAAAGGAGGACTCCAGGATTGCAAAGGAGGCCCCGGGATTGCAAAGGAGGTCCCCAGGATTGCAACGGAGGCCCCAGGATTGCAAAGGAGGCCCCACGGATTGCACAGGAGGCCCCTAGGATTGCAAAGGAGGCCCTCAGGATTGCGAAGGAAGCCCACAGGATTGTAAAGGAGGGCCCCAGGATTGCAAAGGAGGCCCCAGGATTGCAAAGGAGACCCCCATGATTGCAAAGGAGGCCCCCAGGATTACAAAGGATGCTCCCAGGATTGCAAAGGAGGCCCCAATACGGGAAGGGAGACCCTCAGAAAATGAGAGAAGGCCCTAAGACGGAAGAGAAAGCCAGTGGATATGAGATGAGGTTTCGGAGACGTAAAAGTAGTCCCCGAAACGGGTAAGGTTCCACCAAGATAGAAAAGGATAATCCAGAAAAGTGGCAGGAAGCACCTAATTCGGAAGAGGACGATATAAGATTGGAAAGAGACCCATGATGCACGAGGAAGCCCCTAAAATAGGAGAGAATGGCCATTAGATAAGAGGGATGGCTCCCAGGCGAGAAAGAAGGCTTCAAGACGGGTAAGAAGGTCCCCAGGAAATGACAAGGTAACTGAGATAGGAAAGGTTGCGTGTAATTTTGAAGAGGAGCCACCTAAGAGAGAACAGGAGTCCACCAGGAGATAAGGGGCCAACCTTAAAATGGGAAAAGATTGAATCAAAACGCGGAACAGGAGGCCCCGAAGACGTGAGAGGAGGCTCCTAATTTGAAAAAAGAAAGCCTCCAAAAGAAAAAAGGAGGCCCCTGCCGGACTTGAGAGGAGTCCCTCGAGATGGAGTAGGTCTCCAGGGCCGAATGAGGCCCCGACGACCGGAAGGAATTCCCAGGAAATGAGAGAAGGCCCTTAAAATGGGAGTGGTAGGTGGCAGGTATGGAAGGAGGCGAGGTTTCCAAAATTGAAGATCGCCTCAAGACGGGTAAGCTTTGCGAGGACAAAGGAGGATGCCCACGAGGCGTGGCAGGAGGCCCCTAATTTGGCAGAGGATGCCCCTGGAACATGAGAGGAAGTCCCATGCCATGTTAAAGGGGCCCCAGGATGTGGGAGGAGGTCCTCCAAAACGGGAGAGGAGGACCATTGAATATGGAGGAGGGTAGGCCGGACGAGAAGACGTCCAAAACCGGTAAAGAAGCTCCAGGAAATGAGACGACACCTGAAATGGCAAGAGTCGTGCCGGGGTACTTGAAACTCACGACATGGGCCCAAAAAGATCCGGCGGGGCCCCTGAAAATCTCGCTGAGCCTGTGGGTACCAAAAATTCACGCCCGGATCATGAAAATCACACTAGGGGCACGATAAGTCCTACCGTTCCCCAACAGTATCATTTGGATACAAATGAAGCCGGGGCAACGAAAAACAATCCGGACATGGATAATCACTCTTGGGCCCCAACAATGACACCAAAAGCATCCAAAACGTATTGGACACCCACAAAGTGTCGAGGTCGCTAAAACTCGCGCTAGGGATCCAAGCAAATGACGTCGGGACACAAAAGATTGCATTGGACTAAAAAAGTCGCGTCGCAGCCTTCGAAAATCTCACTGGGGACCAAAAAAGTCGCGCCTGGACCCCAAAAGTTGCTGCTGCCCCAAAAATCAATTATCAACCGGAATGTCACTCTGCGCCCAAAAAAATCGGGTCACAGTCCCCGCAAAATCCGTTGGGCACTGGAAAAAAACGTGTCAGGGCACCGAAAAAAATCGCACTGGAGACCGAAGAATCGTACCAGGACCCAAAAATATCACATAAGGACCTATATAAAAAATAGCACTCCTTCGGTGGCCGCAGTGACATATCAAAGGGGCAAATGGCCCATCCCTCCTAAGAGGGATATGCTCCCAAGAATCGAGCCGAGGCCCCCAAAAGTCGCGCTGGGACCACACAAATTCGCGTCGGTCCACCAGAATTCGCGTAGGGGCTCAAAGTAAATACGTCGGGCCCCAGAAAACTCGCTCCGAGGCACGAAAATCTGCAACAGGAACCGCCAAGATCGCGTTGGGGTCACAGCTAAGTACAACGCGCCCCGCAAACTCGAACCGGTCCCACCAAATTTCGCGCTCGGACCCACAATTCGGTAGTACCAAAAATTTCGCGCTCGGACCCATCGGTAGTACCAAAAATTTGGTCTGGGCATCAAAAATTAACGTCGGGGCTGCCAACAATTGGCGTCTATGGCCCCACATAGGCACCGTGTGACCCCCAAAGTCCCATCGGTATCCGAAAAATAAAGCCGGAGCCCTCCAAAATCAGGAGGGATTGCAAAAAAGTCCGGGTCAGGACAATGGTTTTGAAGCACCGAACATGTCATCAGATGCCTTGACAAATCGCGTACGGCATCGAAAAACATACCGGAGCTCGAAGAAAATCGAGGTGAGATACAAAAACATGGAACCAGGGACTCGAAACATCAGGGCGGGATTCGGAAGTTAAAGAAAATTCAGAAGAGATCCACAAAAATCGCGTTGAGCCCAGATAACTGGCGTTGCGTCCCGGAACCACGCGCCTGGGCGCGATAAGTTGCGCTGGGACCCAGAAAAAACGCACCGAAGCCTCAAAATCGTACTGGGGACCCACAAATGTGCGTCAGAAGCCCCAAATAAACACAGCGGGACCCTAA
This sequence comes from Ashinkailepas kermadecensis, assembly GCA_034440615.1. Lineage (NCBI taxonomy): Eukaryota > Metazoa > Arthropoda > Thecostraca > Neolepadidae > Ashinkailepas > Ashinkailepas kermadecensis. The sequence continues at coordinate 3,348 of JAOTOM010002951.1, forward strand.
GAGCACAACGGGGACCGAAAATGCGACTGGCCCTTCAAAGCGCAGTCTCGTAAAAAGCGGCAGGGTCCGAAAACATGCGTTGTAGCTAATATATAACTATATATACCGGGAACACTAAAAAAAAAAAAAAAAAACACCGGAAGCTCTCAGGGCACACAGGGGCCATATGACCGCACAAGGGCCTGAAAAGAGGCTGGGGCCGCAAAAAGCAACATGATCCCAAAACGAACAAAAATACCGGGCACTAAGTAAACACATCGAGATCTTTGAAAGCGCCCCGACAACTAAAAAAAAATATTCGGTGCGCAAAAAAAGCAACAAACCCTGAAACGAGCAGGGGTTTCGAAAATGCGTTGGGCCTCTAACAAAAATGAATTGGAGCCTTAAGACACATCCGTAGACGAAGAAATACGAAACGGGTCCAAAGAAGTACACTCAGGCAGGGCTTCGGTTCGGTAGCCAACCTGGAAGCATGTTTAATCAAAGATATGAGGTGCATCAAAGCTCAGCGGGTATCCGCATTTCTTCACCATAAAATATGGCAAGAAGGGAACTAATGATCGAATTTAATTAATCGAATTTTCGCAGCGAACGCCCATACGAAACATTTTATCACGTCAGATATGGCGCAAGTCTATCATGTGGCAGCAATTAACAAAGCGTAGGAGGCCCAGCAGAATCCGTAGCATCGCACGAAGTGTGGCAAATGCGCCGAATGCGCAAGATGGATGTGCACGTGCACTAACGTTGGCGTCGTGGCGACCGGGGACTATGAACTGGAATGTCTGAAATAGGAAAATTTGTCATTTTAAGGTGATTTGTGCAGGTGTAATTTCAGCAGTGCGAGGTGACTTATCAGGGAATACCAAAAGAATACATTTGAACAGGTTGTGGGAGCTAGGGTTGAAATCCGACGAATCAGAAACGATAGTGGTAGATTAGGCCCCTCCACAGGATAATTCAGTTGATCACTAATTATTTCATTTAAAAAGTTCCCCTTTGAAAAAATAGTGGTCGAAATCGGAAGACTTTATTCAGTAGTTGGACCCCTCCAAATACGTTTGCCCCCTCCCCTTGACGCAAATATGGGTGCGTCACTGGTTTCCCAATAATTTTCAGAAACTTACGCCCATGGAGCAAAGCCAACATTGCGTGGGTAAATTCCCCCTCACAAGCATACAAAACAACACCGATGCCCCACATTAAATGGGAGGAATGATGTTTTAAAATGTATTTTCTTCCTACAAAGTTGTCTTCTGTGATTACAGCCTGCATGATTAGAGCTTCCCAGCTTCAGTACCTTCTCAACGACATAATTTACAAAACGGTACAGCACAGCGATAACCATGGGCGTGACGGCGTGGAATTCGAAGGTTTTGCATTATTTATGCATTGTCATTGTTACATTGTTGCATTGCCATTGATGTTTGGTCGAAGCGCCCTTAAACCCAAATAACAACAATAACAGCATTGCCATTGATGCATGGTTGTTCAATGCTTGTTCTTGCCGTGAATTTATTCGCGGAGTATTTATTATTTTAGCTTCTGTGCCAAGTGCCTTGCAGCCAGCACCAAATGTTATGAGAAAAAATTAATAAATCCCTAAGATGACGATCAGAAAACCAATTCAATCCACTTCTCGTTGTCACCATCGCGAAATTGTTGTCCTGGGACTGAGAAATGATCGTTTAAGTTTGTTTATGAGATCAAGCTGGTGGGAATGACTAACAGTAGTGATGAACCTAGCTATATTCAGTTAAACTTGGTAAACAAAGAAGTGGGTTGATCAATGGGAGATATATTTAAGATATGCTCAGCACGAGCCCCACCAGCTCGCTACAATCTAGAGGCCAGCGGGAAGATTCTTCTCGTCGATAAAGCATAAAGATATTGGTTTGTTTTGGCACTGACGTATTTATTTCCATTTGCTTATTTATACCCTGGTATGGCTCGGATCTCAGCGAAAAAAAAAAGATTCTTGCTATTGCGCTTTGCGTAAATTATATACCATGCCCAGAACAAACAAGACATCAATATGAAATCATGTTCCCATTCGGGAACCATACTAAGAGCCTAAGAAGCAAGAGGAGGCCCTAACACAGTGGAGGCCCCTTTTCGGGGAGCAGGAGGCCCCCTATCAACATTGCCCCCCCTTGAAGAATTTCGTGGCGACGCCACTGAATATAACCCACCAAACTATGATAGATATGAGTAAATTTGTGTTATAGGTTATTTTTGAATTCATAGAAATATTTTCCAGTGAAATGTTTACGAATGTGCTGAGCATGATGTGACGACTTGTGCTCCTCTGCAAATACTCACTTTTCAGTTGGGAAGGAAAATAATAACGAAAACGCGCCGGGATGCCGCCGCAAATACCTTCCTTTTAACAAAGATTGAACAAAGATTCAAACAAAGGGTATTTCAGAGATATATCATGATGAACGTTGGCAAGTTTCAAAATTAAGAGAGCAGAGTTAGCTGCAAGTGCGAAAATTAAAACTTGAATATTGTATTATACCGTCAATCACTGTTGAAAATATCCTAAGAGCTGAAATGCCGCTGCGATACTTTTCCTGGAGCAAAGATTAAGAGCACTTCATGAATAATAGTGGAATAAAAACGGGTACATGGATGAACTATATAGCCATCCCTCGTTCTTGGAAAAGAAGTTTCTAACAACATCAAACAGATCGGTATATATTCGGGTTGTCCCATCTTCAGAGGAAATTTGAAGGACAAGCAGGCAAGGGGATCGGAAAACATATCCACGAATCACGTAACGAACAATACATATGCATGCAATTTCAAAATAAATACCGGTCGCCAATACAGCACTCGCACAATAACCATGAAAACACCAATTGCACGGTCATACTGATGTTTGTACACACCAGCAGGGGTGTCGATTTGTATCCTTTTGTGGGGGCCATGGCCAACCAATGTTGATCTTGGCCCCCCAATGTTGATTTGGGCCCTGCCCTCAATAACCTATGCTATTTTTATGCTGATAAAAAAGTGAAAGGAAAAAAAGAAGAAAAAAAACACTATGCTAGGTACATAGAAAATGTAGTTGATGTTAACCAGCACATTTTGTACTGAAAGGAAACAGATTTGGATTACATAGTGGGCTGACTCTCCACCTTTTGCTATGAAATTCAAAATTGAGTGCAAAAAAAAATAGCTGGATTTCCCTCCCCTGTGGAAGGACAACTTACATCATAAAATGTTAAGAATAGCTGATGCTAATGCATTTTAAACCAGATTGTCCAACAAAAAAAAATGTTCAGCCACAAAACAACAATTGCATTGTCATACTGATGTTTGTATACACCACCAATGGCAAAACCACATGCATATGGAGCTTGAATAAGGTTCATTCCATTCTCACTTTCCAGTCATTGTCAAACTTGCATACCAGTGAGTGAACCAGTGAACAACAATCACAGTTATCATTGAGATTGTGGATATACAAACTATAATTATCTTCAACAGCCCACCCATCACACCATCAGCTTGATATTTACCTGGTGCCTACCTAGGTACCTACATGCCCAGTGACAATGTGGATATTCTTTTACTTTCTGCCATAGCGTTGTTTACACTAGATATGTAACCGAATGTGCCGCATATCGGCAGGAAATGTCGCACTGTTCAAATATACCACTGGATATGGATGCAACGTTTTGATGACGTCACAAACAGTCACAGTGATACGACTTATTCGCCCATCGGGAAACCGGACGATGTTGCAACATTACATATGACTCAGTGCAGCGTGAAACTGCCATGAGACCATCGCAGTGGCTTCAGATCATCAGTACCTCTTCAAATAGATCCATATGCACAAGGGCGTCGCCACCGGGGGGGCAGGGGGGGCAGTCGCCCCCCTGCCGTGAAACAGGGGGCGCCGCCCCCCCTGAAATTTAAGGAGGCCCCTATCCGCAAATGCACAGCAAAAAAGGTGAGCAAGGAGGCCGACGGGACAGAATATCGTGCTGTCAATGAGGCCTCAAAACTGACGAGGCCACCAGGAAATATAATCAGGTCTCTATAAGAGACGTAGAACAGAGATTGGGAGGAGGCCCCCAGGACGAAAAGGAGGCACCATGACGAAAAGGAGGCCTCAAGACGTAGAACAGAGATTGGGAGGAGGCCCCCAGGACGAAAAGGAGGCCCCCGGGACGAAAAGGAGGCCCCCAGGACGAAAAAGAGGCCCCAAGACGTAGAACAGAGATTGGGAGGAGGCCCCCATGACGAAAAGGAGGCCTCAAGACGTAGAACAGAGATTGGGAGGAGGCCCCCAGGACGAAAAGGAGGCCCCCGGGACGAAAAAGAGGCCCCCCAGGACGAAAAAGAGGCCCCAAGACGTAGAACAGAGATTGGGAGGAGGCCCCCAGGACGAAAAGGAGGCCCCCCAGGACGAAAGGAGACCCCATGACGAAAAGGATGCACCCAAGGACGAAAAGGAGGCCCCAAGACGTAGAACAGAGATTGAAAGGAGGCCCCCAGGACGAAAAGGAGGCCCCCAGGACGAAAAGGAGGCCCCAGGACGAAAAGGAGGCACCAAGACGTAGAACAGAGATTGGGAGGAGGCCCCCAGGACGAAAAGGAGACCCCAGGACGAAAAGGATTCACCCAAGGACGAAAGGGAGGCCCCAAGACGTAGAACAGATATTGGGAGGAGGCCCCCAGGACGAAAAGGAGGCCCCAGGACGAAAAGGAAGGCACCAAGACGTAGAACAGAGATTGGAAGGAGGCCCCCAGGACGAAAAGGAGGCCCCCAGGACGAAAAGGAAGCTCCCAGGACGAAAACGAGGCCCCCAGGACGAAAAGGAGGACCCCAGGACGAAAAGGAAGCTCCCAGGACGAAAACGAGGCCCCCCAGGACGAAAGACGAAGTCCATGCGCCCCTACACGCCAACAATCAACCAACCAACCCCAGGACGAAAAGGATGCACCAAAGGACGAAAAGGATGCCCCAAAGACGTAGAACAGAGATTGGGATGAGGTCCCCAGGACGAAAAGGAGGCCCCTAAGACGTAGAACAGATATTGTGAGGTGGCCCCCAGGACGAAAAGGAGGCCCCCAGGACGAAAAGGAGGCCCCCAGGACGAAAAGGAGGCCACCAGGACGAAAAGGATGCCCCTAAAACGTAGAACAGAGATTGTGAGGTGGCCCCCAGGACGAAAAGGAGGCCCCCAGGACGAAAAGGATGCCCCATAACGCAAAGGAAGCCCCCAAAGACGTAGAACAGAGATTGGGAGGAGGCCCCCAGGACGAAAAGGAGGCCCCTCGGGACGAAAAGGAGGCCCCAGGACGAAAAGGAAGGCACCAAGACGTAGAACAGAGATTGGGAGGAGGCCCCCAGGACGAAAGGAGGCACCCAGGACGAAAAGGAGGCCCCCAAGACGAAGAGGAGGCTCCCGGGACGAAAAGGAGGCCCCCAGGACGAAAGACGCAGTCCATGCACCCCTACACTCCAACAATCAACCAACCAACCCCAGGACGAAAAGGATGCACCAAAGGACGAAAAGGATGCCCCAAAGACGTAGAACAGAGATTGGGATGAGGTCCCCAGGACGAAAAGGAGGCCCCCAGGACGAAAAGGAGGCCCCCAGGACGAAAAGGAGGCCCCCAGGACGAAAAGGAGGCCCCCAGGACGAAAAGGATGCCACATAACGCAAGGATGCCCCAAGACGTAGAACAGAGATTGGGAGGAGGCCCCCAGGACTAAAAGGAGGCCCCAGGACGAAAAGGATGCCCCCAGGACGAAAAGGAGGCCTCCAGGACGAAAATGAGGCCCCTAAGACGTAGAGCACAGATTGTGAGGTGGCCCCAGGACGAAAAGGAGGCCCCCAGGATCGAAAAGGAGGCCCCCAGGACGAAAAGGATGCCCCATAACGCAAGGATGCCCCAGGACGTAGAACATAGATTGGGAGGTGGCCCCCAGGACTAAAAGGAGGCCCCAGGACGAAAAGGAGGCCCCTAGAACGAAAAGGATGCACCCAAGGACGAAAAGGACGTAGGACTAGACGTAGAACAGAGAACATAGATAGGAAGGTAGCCCCCAAGACGAAAAGGAGGCCCCCAGGACGAAAAGGAGGCCCCCAGGACGAAAAGAAAGCTCCCAGGACGAAAAGGAGGCCCCCAGGACGAAAGACACAGTCCATGCGCCCCTACACTCCAACAATCAACGAACCAACCCCAGGACGAAAAGGATGCACCAAAGGACGAAAAGGATGCCCCAAAGACGTAGAACAGAGATTGGGATGAGGCCCCCAGGACGAAAAGGAGGCCCCCAGGACGAAAAGGAGGCCCCTAAGACGTAGAACAGAGATTGTGAGGTGGCCCCCAGGACGAAAAGGAGGCCCCCAGGACGAAAAGGAGGTCACCAGGACGAAAAGGAGGCCCCTAAGACGTAGAACAGAGATTGTGAGGTGGCCCCCAGGCCGAAAAGGAGGCCCCCAGGATGAAAAGGATGCCCCATAACGCAAGGATGCCCCAAGACGTAGAACAGAGATTGGGAGGAGGCCCCCAGGACTAAAAGGAGGCCCCAGGACGAAAAGGAGGCCCTAGAACGAAAAGGATGCACCCAAGGACGAAAAGGACGTAGGACTAGACGGAGAACAGAGATAGGAAGGTAGCCCCCAGGACGAAAAGGAGGCCCCAGGACGAAAAGGAGACCCCAGCACGAAAAGGATGCCACCGAGACGGGCAAGAAGCCACCCAGGTTAGACGAAAAGGCTTCCGATCGGTGGCAGGATATTCTTAAGTTGGAAAACGAGGCCCCCAAGACGGAAGATGCCCCTGCAATATAAAATTAAGACCTGATAGGGGAGACTTCTCCGGACGCAATAGGGGCCCCAAGACGGGTAGGAAGGTTTCCGCAGGAATGAGAGAAGGCCACCGAGACCAGCCAGATGAGGCCCATATTTTGGAAGAGGAGGAACCTGGAAGAGAAGATCTAGGACTAGGACGCAAAAGCACCCTGCTAAGAGGATAATGAGGCTCCAGACACAGATGAGGAGGCCCCCATGACGTGAGAGGGGGCCCCTAATTTGAAAAAGGAGTCACCTAGGAGAGGGTAGGAGTCCCCAGAAATCAAGAGAGTGTCAAAAATGGCACGGAGGCAACCAGGATTGCAAAAGAGGCTCCAACACCGGAAAGGAGGCCCCAGAATATGAGAGGAGGCCCTAAGACGGAAAAGGAAGGAAGATATGAGATGAGGTTTCGGAGACGCAAAAGAAGGCCCCAAACGGGTGAGGTTCCACCGAGATAGAAAAGGATGATCCAGAGACGTGGCAGGAGGCACCTAATTCGGAAGAGGACGACACAAGATTTGAAACGAGACCCCATGATGAACGAGGAGGCCCCTAAAATAGGAGAGAAAGGCCATTGGATAAGAGAGATGGCTCCCAAGCGGAAAAGAAGGCTCGAAGACGGCTAAGAAGGTCCCCGGGAAATAACAAGGCCACTAAGATAGGAAAGGTTGCCAGTAATTTATCAGAGGCGGCGCCTGGGAGAGAAGAGGAGTCCACCAGGAGATAAGAGACCACCCCTAAGATGGGTAAAGATCGAATCCAGAGCGCAGAGCAGGAGAACGCAGAGCAGGAGGCCCCCAAGACGTGAGAGGAGGCCCCTAATTTGAAAAAGAAGGCCTCTAGAAGAGAAATGAGGCACCTGCCGGACTCGGGAAAGAGTAGGTCTCTAGGACCAAATGAGGTCCCGAAGACCGGAAAGAGTTCCCAGGAAATGAGAGGAGGCCCTTAAGATGGGAGTGATAGCAGGTATGGAAGGAGGTGAGGTTTCCAAAATTGAAGATCCCTCAAGACGGGTAAGGCTTTGCCAGGATAAAGGAGGAGGCACACGAGGCGTGGCAAGAGACCCCTAATTTGGCAGAAAATGCCCCTCGAAGATGAGAGGAAGCCCCATGCCATGTTAACACGCGCACTGGAGGGGGGGGCGAAATCCGCCCACCCCTCCGGTTTTTCGCAAATAACTGCAGATTTTACCGGTCGATATACGCGATTTTCGGTGTACCTGCTTAGAAATGAACGGCGCGTCGTTTAAAGGAAGAAAAATGGAAATCGGCCGCAAATTTTTCAAGTTAGGGGCCGCTAAATTAAAAAAATGTTATGGCGTCAGACCACAAAAATTGGCGCTGATGCGCTTCCAGTATACTGACAAAAGGAAAGTATTCTAGGCAACACTAGCGACTTGTTTGATGCATATTGATATGCTGTATAGTTTCAAGGTCATGTTAGGTCACCAAGGTCAAGTCAGGTCAAGTTCATGACAGGTTAATGGAACCAAACTTGATCAACTGGAATGTTGCCATAAATGCACTACTGGTTGTCATTTGTACTGTCTGTCATTGCGTTTCCATACTTTATTCATGTAATTCACTCCCTTCTTCAAGAGCACAACGGGGGCCGAAAATACAACTGACCCTCCAAAGCGCACAGTCTCACAAAAAGCGACAGGGCCTTAACACAAGCGTTGCAGCCATAAATATACATACCGGGAGGTCTAAAAAATACACCGGAAGCTCTCAAGGCACACGGGGGTCATGATAACGCACAATAGCCTGAAAAGGTGGCTGGGGCCGCAAAAGGCAACATGGTTCCAAAACAAACAAAAAGACCGGCGCTAAATAAACACATCGGGATCTTCGAAAATGCCCTGACACGTCAAAATCCTCGGTGTACAAAAATTCAACAAACCCTAAAACGAGCAGGCGGTTCGAAAATGCTTTAGGCCCCTAACAAAAATGGATTGGAGCCATAATACACAATCATAGACCAAGAAAGACGCAACGGGTAAAAAAAAACGCCGAGGCTTGGCCTCGGTTCGGTATCCAATCTGGGAGGATAGCAGCAAAGATATGAAGTGCATCAAAGCTCAGCGGAAACCGCATTTCATAGCTACCAGAAAATGTGGGAAGTAGGAAACTAATGATCGAATTTAATCAATCGACTTTTCGAAGCGAACGCCCATGCGAATCATTTCATCACGCCAAATATGGTGCAAGTCTATCATGTGGCAGCAAGTAGCAAAACGCAGAAGGCCTAGCAGAAACCATAGCATCGCACGAAGTGTGGCGAATGCACCGAATACGAAAAATGAGTGTGCACGTGCACTGACGTTGCCGTCGTGGCGACCTGGAGCTATGAACTGCAATGCCTGAAATTGTAAAATTTTGTATTTTAAAGTGGTGGGTAATACATTTTACTTTGAAGTTATGGGCCTAATACATCTTCTAAACCCTGCTCGTTTTAGGGCTTTGTTGCGTTTTTTTGTGCACCGAGTATGTTTTACGTGTCGGGGCGTTTTCGAAGATCCCGATGTGTTTATTTAGCTCCCGGTCGTTTTGTCCGTTTTGGAACCATGTTGCCTTTCGTGGTCCCAGCCTCTTTTCCAGGCCCTTGTGCGTTCTCATGGCCCCTGTGCGCCTTGCGAGCTTGCAGTGTATTTCTCTTTAGAGCTCCCGGTATGTTTATTTAGGGCTGCAACGCATGTTTTAAGGCCCTATCGCTTTTTGGGAGACTTTTGTGCGCTTTGGAGGGTTAGTTGTACTTTCTGGCAACGTTGTACTCTTAGGGTCCCGCTGTGTATATTTGGGGCTTCTGACACACATTTGTGAGGCCCCAGTATGATTTTGGGGCTTCGGTGCGATTTTTTCTGGGTCCCAGCGCGACTTATCGCGCCCAGGCACGTGGTTCTGGAGACCCAACGCCAGTTTTCTGGGCTCAACGCGATTTTTGTTGATCTGTTCTGTTTTTTTATTAAAGTCCGAATCCCGGCCTGATTTTTCGAACCTCGGACGCCATGTATCCCACCTCGATTTTTCGAGATCCGGTATGCTTTTCGAAGTCATACGCAATTTTTGAAGGCATCTTGAAAAAAATGTTCGGTGCAACAGAGCCATTTTCCTGACCCTGACATCTATTTGCTGGAATCTCTCCTTTTTTGGAGGGCTCCAGCTTGATTTTTTCGGGATACCGATCCGGGTTTGTGGTATAGGTGTAATTTCAGCAGTGTGAGGTAACTTATCAAGGGATACCAAAAGCAAATCTTAGAACTGAGTGGTGGAGTTAGGGTTGAAATCCGACCAATCAGAAACCATAGTAGTAGATTAGGCCCCTCCACAGGACAATTTAGTTGATGACTAATTATATTATTTCGAAATGTACCCTTTGACAAAATAGCGGTCGAAATCCAAGGACTTCTTAATGGGCGTAGGTGCCCTCCCCCCTTGCAAATCCGTTTGCCCCCTCCTGCTTGACGCAAATATAGGTACTCCACTGGTCCCTCAATAATTTTCCGAAACATACGCCCATGGGGAAAAGCCAACATTGAGGGGACAAATTACCCCTCATAAGCATGCAATACAACATCCATGCCCCATATGAAATGGGATGAATGATGTTTTTAAATGCATTTTCTTCCAACAAACTTCTTTTCTGTTATTACAGCCTGCATGCGATGCGCCCCTAAACCACAATAACTAACTAACTAACTAACAGCCTGCATGATTAGAGCTTCCAAGCTTCCATACCTTCTCAACGTCATTTACAAAACGGCACAGCACAGCGAAAACGATGGGCGTGACGGCGTGGAATGTGAAGGCTTGGATTATGTATGTACTGACATTGTTGCATTGTTGCATTGCCATTTATGCATTGGTGTTCAATGCTTGTTCTTGCCGTGAATTTATTCGCTGAGGATATATTTTAGCTCGTGTGACAGTTGCCTTGCAGCCAGCACCAAATGTTATAAAAATAAACAAATTCCTAAGATGACGCTAAAAAAACTAATGCAATCCACTTCTCGTTGTCACCTTTACGAAATTGTCGTCCTTGGACTGAGAAATGGTCGTTCAAGCTTTGCTTATGACATCAAGCTGATGGGAATAAATAACAGTAGTGATGAATCTAGCTTTATTCAGTTAGACTTGGAGGACTTAAAAGTGGGTTGATCAATGGCAGATATCTGTAAGATATGCTTAGCACCAGCCCCGCCAGCTCGCTGCAATCTAGAGGCCAGCGGGAAGATTCTAGAAAGCATTGAGATGATGGTTTGTTTTGGCACTTATGCATTTATCCAAATATTACTTATTTATACCCTGGTATGGCCCAGTTTTCAGCCAAAATGATTAGTGCTATTGCGTTTTGAGTAAATGATGCACCATGTCAAGAACAAACAAAAAACCAATATGAAATCATGTTCCCCATCCTCGAACCATAGTATAAGAGCCTAAAAACAATATCAGACCCTAACACAATGGAGGCCCCCTTTCGGGTAACAGGAGGCCCCCTTTCGAACTTGCCCCCCCTGGAAGAATTTCGTGGCGACGCCACTACGACCGCCCGTGTCAGCTTGCGAGTGTGATTCATGAAAAGAATCCAATCACACGCACTCATAGACACACGTAACCAATGTCCTCGCAGTATTTCTGGACGCTATGAACACATACCGACAGGTGTATCTACAAGTTAGGTGTACATACACTGACACACCTAATCTGGCACACAATCCTGTAAAATGTGCTCTATGTATGTGAGAAGGCGGATCTAGCCGGGCATTATTTTTTTTGTGGAGCATGTCATCAAGGTGAAGCACAGCGAACAAGCAGCGATGCGTAGTTACAGTGGCGAAATTTTGGATGCGCGTGCGCTGTCGAGAGGAGGCTCTGAGTAGGGTTTCAGGGAAACTACGCAGGTCATGTGAGAATACAGTTAGTAATGTGATGATTGTTGCAAGCAAGGCAATGAGTAATTTAGCATGTTTAAAAAAAAAATACCAGAAGTGTTATGAACAAAATTGGGGAACCGCATGCATATATGTCGTCTGAAAAGCTATATTTGGTATGCATTTTTGGAAATAACTTGCAGGAATTCGAATTAACATGCTACAGCACACATGCTCATCAAAGGAAGGTAAGGATTCAGGTGGACTACTCTTGTATGAGAGGCAAGTTATGAATTGTCATACCATAGAGGGTAGTGTCCATAGAGTAGAATCCTTGTGGTCAGATATCATCCTGAAGTGTGGAACAATATTAAGGATTCAGACATCTAATCTAGTCTAATCAAATCAGGAAGAAGCTTCATGACTTGTTTTTGATAAATATTTATTTTTTGAAGTGATACATGGAAATTAAATATTAGAACTAGTGCTTAGAAATGATGAGAATTCTGAGCATATGGGATATCTTTGGTAATAGTGAGCACAATATCGCATGCTTTTCCTTACATGTTGGATGTGTAGTATTCAATAAAACATGGATTCCAAATTTTGCCAAAGGAATCTTCCTGGATGAAATTAACTGGGAACATGGGTTTAGATGCCTATAAAATGTGGATAATGGCAAAAGACAAACTGTTTGAAGGTCAGGATAGGTTCAATCTGAATAGACAAATTAGATTAAACAAGGATAAGCACCCCTCATGGCCGTTCAAGTTCAACATTTACTAGTCAAAGAAGCAGGCATTTAAGAAACTAAGAGATCTTAACTCTGAGGCAAACCTATAATCATATAGAATGGCTCAAAATAAAGCAAGGTGTGTTAGGGTATCCAAGATTGGCTGAACATAAATTAGCTCAAGAATGGTGAGCAGGCAATGCTAAGTGACCCTAAAGCTTATACAGTTAGTTAGTTAGTTATTAGGGTTTTTGGGCGCATCAACTGCATTGGTTATACAGCGCCCATCTAAAGCTTATACAGATTTAGCTCTAAAGAGTGTATGTAGGACCACTAGAGGTGGATGGGGAAATAGTGGTTGGTGATTACAATATAGTCAAGTCCCTTAGCAAGCAATTCCCATCAGTCTTGACTAAAGAGAGCCCAGGAGCATTAGAAACCACTGAAGGCTGTGCTATGGCAGGTGATAGGTGGAAGATCTTATAATAACTGCAGAAGATGTGCAAAAAACAGTTGAAGAAAATAAAAACATAATAAAGCTGCTAGACTGAATGATATACGTGCTGGGGTCTTAGTCCAGTGTGCTCAAGATTTAGCAGTTCCCCTGGGTACCATTCTCCAGGCAGCCTATGGAGTATTCTGAAGTACCTGAAGATTGACGAAATGGAAATGTAGCACCAATTTCCAGAAAGGAAGTATGAAGTGTGTAGGAAACTGCAGGTCAGTCGGTTTGACCTTAATAGTTTTAAAGGTGCTTTAAATTAAAGGTGCCTTCCAATGCAATGTTTATGGATGTGACTAAGATGATGGGATTTCATTGTTCGTGCAATTGCTTACTTTCATGTTTGTGAGCAAAATACCGGCAAAAACTGGCTTTGAGTTTGGAAACATACCATAACAGGTACGGTTGAAAAAGTACAACCAAAATACAAGCTAATGTCACCTAGCCTAACCTGTTGGAGAAAACAAAATTCCCAAAAGTAAAACTTGGGAAATGTCAATTGTTTTCACACAATTTTCCAAGTTAGAAAGCCAACCGAACCCATCCTAACATAACCTGCTTTTTAAAAACAAACAACACTAAACTTATTTTGAAACTTCTTTTCTTTTATATTGGGAAATTTTCCAACTAGAAAAACCTAAACGAACCTGACCTCACCTAATGAAACCTAACCCAATTGTTTCCTTTATGGAAGCAAAATGTGTACAAAACTTGTCTTGGTGTACATGTTAAAGCAAAACAATGCCAAATTTTCACTCTTCATCCAGGATTACAGAGTACAAATCCAACCCTATCCTCAGCAGGGTACACACAGCAAACAACGGTTATGTGCACAACATCAAACTTGGCTCAATGCACCAGCATACACTAGTACAGCACAGGTCCATCATGGTGCCTTTCTTCACACACTGATAAATACACACAAGATCAAGAACAAGCATTTACTTCTGCAAATTATTTGTGGGTGTCAAATGCATGGGAGAGCCCAAATGGATTGGGGCACACTCCATATGGTCCCATGTTAAAAGTTAAAATTATAGAGGGCAAAGGCAACTTTGAGGGGGCACTTGCACTTGGTTGGTTATTTGGGCTTAGGGGAGCATCAACTGTGTTGGTCATACAGCACCGAGGGATGTATGCCCTCTCAAAAGCATATAAAGAACACCCCTGAGATAAAGCCATCAAGATGACCATAGGTACCAGCTTGCGGACTGGCATCAGTATCATGTACACAAAGTTGGTAGGTACCTAGGTAGGTAGGTAGGTACCTACCTAGTGCATAGGTACCTAGGTAGGTGCTTACCTAGATACCACAAACATTGAAATTTTCCACTTTGACCTTCAATCTGCCCACCCTCCCACACACACACACAAGCAGGCATATGGGTAAATTTGTCTTCAAACGTGTTTTTTTGTTTCTTCAGAATACCATGTTCATGAAGGTGACATTGATGGGACTACTTATTTTATGTGAAAATTGATTTTTGTAAAATAATTTTTGAAACAATTATAATTCAAGGAACCTAAACTAACCTGACCTAGCCAAACCTAACCCATTTCCTTTCTTTATGGAGGCAAATGCATGTAAAAACCTTTCTTGTACCTTAACGCACAATAATACCAGTCTCCAAAACAAATGTCACAAAAATGTTCAAAATATTTGTAATTTTTCTTCTTCAAAAGCAGCTTGGGTTCGGTGAGACCGGGTTAGGCTTCTTTTTTATGTTGAGAATTTTCAGAAAATAAATTGCTTGCCATTTCTCTAATTTATTTAAATTATCTTTTCTCCAAAGGTAGGTTAGGTTAGGTTATGTTGCATTTCTTGAAATTTTTTTACATTTCCTTTTATGCTACGTTACCTATCCCAAGGCCCCCTTTGTTGGCATTATTTTTCTCACAACCTGAAAAGGAAGCATTTGCACAGCAAATAGGTACGTGGTCCCATCATCCTCGTCACCTTGCTAAACATGGTTACCTATTCCAAATAAAAATTTCCAAAAATCAAAAAATACCTTTTAAGACAAATATACCGGCATATGCAGCACGCATTAATTGCACGACACTCACCTGGCTAAAAAATTGATCCATTTCACCGAAGACTTTCACTGGTAGGTCACTATGGCGTACTTTATTACGCCGCTTCATGCTAACCGAACACCACGAAAGGAGTTCCCATCGTATTCGCACTGGACTATCTGCCTGGACAGGACAGATCCCTTTAAATGCGACATCGCGACGATACAAACCAATATATCGCTTCAGCCGTCCGCGGGTGCATTGAAATCAGGGCGGTTAGAACGTTAGAAAATTGGAAAGTCCGAGCCAACGCCAGCCCGCACGTCTCCTAGTTCTTGATTCCGCACGGCCTCGGCTTCAAAACGAACGTGGCGCTCAACCGGCGAAAAAAGCGAACTCGACGCGAAAGCGAAGTTATAGTGCTGCAATTAATTGTCATGTATCGTATTCCGTTCGCTGAAAAATCACATTCGTAAAGTAAAATATTGGAAAACGGTACCACCACATCAGAAAGTAAAAAATAAAACAAAAATAACAAAATATATCTTCATTAGTATAATTTTATCCTGAACACACAGAAACGTTATGTAGCACATTTGAGTCGCAGAATGAGACTGATACGATTCGGAGTTTGAACTTTCCGTCACGAAATAGTGCAATCGTCTACAATAGGCGAACCACCTCAGTTCAGCCAAAGTTTGTCTAAATACTTCGCTCTTTGACTAACATCATGACTAAACACCTTGTCTAGTTATAGCCTAAATTTGAGTTGTACTGGCTATCGCAGAACGTCTATATGAAATGGGGTCGTGGATCTGTGAAAATATCAAGGGTCAGTGGCGGATCCAGGACGGCATCTGGGGGAGTGTTCCCCCACTCCTCTGGTAGAGATGTGGCTTCTCTTCAACTGAAAAATGGCTTCCATTCAGGACACTCGAATGCACCCGCCCATCCACCTTCTCCAGGGTGAATATCTGTCACGAAACCAGGGGCCAGATCCAAGTCCATATCTTAAAGATATAATTTGGGATTAAACAGGAAACCGACAAATTAGCATTCGTAGGATACCAAACCACGGGGGCCCAGACGCCCTGGATCTCCAGCAATGCCTCGCTCCATGGGTGTTTCAGCCCATGGCACAACTCGTATAAAAAAATCGTCACATCTGAAGAAACAGAACAAGTTGTGACATCTGAAGAAACTTGTTCTCCAGAACAAGTCCCCTTCGCTCCCACGACCAAATTTCTGGATCCACCCCTACCAAGGGCATATTTAAAAATTCAACAAGCTGGGCCATGATCTCAAAGAGCGGCGGTGTCCGTCCAGGAAGGACGCCAAGCCGGCCGCAATGGCTATCCTTGACCAAGCTTTCCTCAATAGCACTTTCGGCCGAAACGCTTTGTGGGGATGCACTCGAGACTGGTGCTACGTCTGTCAGGGTTCGTGACGACTCACATAAGCGTTGCTAGCGGCCAAGAGGTGGGTGGGGGGCTCAAACCAGGACCCGCTCCAGCAAGAAACGTACTCCCCCTAATAAATTTCGTACTGCCCATTGCCTCCATGTATTGTGCCTCCCAAATAATTTTCAGAAGCCAACGCCTCTGTTTCGGTGGTTCGGGTGGAGGGCAAGGAGACCCACCCCACTCTGGGATACTCCCAAGGTTTTCAATTTGAAATCATTGGTGGGCGGAAATGGTGGAGAAGTTGGAGGAGGCGTCACTGACCAGTCTAGGGCCCTGGTCAGAGTGATTCTGCGACTCGTCTCTCCACTGAAGGGACGTATCTGCTACCAACCGGGGTTTGCGAGTTTGTAACTTTTTTGTCCCCTGATTTTTATCTCTTTTTTTCTCTTATATTGCAGATATTGGTAGCATCAGGCGTGTTTCAATTTCACTGCGCATGAGAGAGTTAGAGCATTTTTCAATGTACAATTTTCAAAGTTTAAAGAACTTAACCAAGCCGAACCTAACCTATTTTAAGTTGCTGTGGAATGAAAAATGATTGGTAAACTTGCAGTTTAAGGTGATTTTTTGTTTGTTCTAATTTTTCTTCAGAATACCATGTTCATGACGGTGACTAAGACGATGGAAACACTTATTTTCGGTGCAAATATATTTAATTTTAATTTGAAAAAAATGACAAATTGTCCAACTGAAAAACTTAACGAACATACCCTAACCAATCCTAACCCATTTGTTTGCTTTATGGTGACAAATGTGTGTAAACACTTTTCTTGGTTGGTTGGTTAGTTATTTGGGCTTACGGCCGCATTGACTGCGTTGGTCATACAGCGCCCACAACACTTTCCTTGTTTCTTAAAGCACAATAATACCAAAAAGTTAAAAAAAAAAAAAAACAAACATGTTCAGACTTTTGTTTTCTTCAAAAGCAGCTTAGGTTAGGTTAGGTTGGGTTAGTTTCCTTTTTTAAGGTTGAGAATTTTCAGAAAATAAATAAATTGACATTTTTATTTTGTTTATTCTTTGTTCTCAAACGATAGGTTAGGCTAGGTTAGGTTAGGTTTTGTTGCATTAAAGAAAAAAAACATTTATGTTTATGTTATGTTACCGAACTCAAAGCCCTTTTTGGTAATATTTTGCTCACAACCTGAAAAGTAAGCATTCACAAAGAAAATAAGTGGATCCAATCATCTTAGTGACCTTCATAAACATGGTATTCTGCAGAAAAAAATTTTATAAAGGAAAAAAAGAACACCTTAAACTGCAAAGTTACCGAATAATTTGCAATTTTTGGGGAAGCTTTTTTGGAATTTTTTTGAAAAGTTTTCCCACTTGAAAAGCCTAAACTAACCCAACTTAGCCAAACCTAACCCATTTGTTTGCTATATGGAAGTAAATGTGTGTAAAAACTTGTCTTGTTACCACCTTAAAGCACAATAATACCGGTTTGCCTAGGTTAGGCTAGTTTAGTTGTTTAACTTGGAAAAATTGTTCACAAAATTTCAAACATAAAATAAAATCGGAAATTTTCCTTCAAAAGCAGCTGACATTAGGTTCGGTTAAGTTGGGTTCGGTTGTTCAATTTAGAAAATGTTCAGAATATATATTGCTTAATTTTTGTTTCTATTTTCTTCTCCAAAGCAGGGGTGTCGATTTGTATCGATAGACACTAGCGCGTATTAAATGTCACAAATCGTGATGGGCGTTCCTCAGAACATCCCAAATCGTAACATCCAAAGAAAAAAGTCAAGTTACAGAAATTCCAGCGCCTAAAGCCTAAATTTGAGGTTACAGTGACAAATGTGACGGAGGTAAAACATTTGTGGTGCAATTGCGCGCAGTGTTTAATCCGGAGGCCAATCTAATGTGACGTCGTACTGATTCGTTTTTTGTACTTCGCACATTCTGATGTATCTGCGGATTGGTGTGATTTTAAATAGTGAATAAATAGCTTGCTGATATTTAATTCCCAAAGGAACAGTAGTTGAAGAAGTTGGCAGGTAAGCTTGAAAAAGTCCAGTCCATGCTTTTTTCTGATTTGTGCTCAGGGTTTCCATGTTAATATCACATAACTACCACGTTTGTCTTCAAGAAGAGCTGTTTTTAGTTTACTTTTATTAATATTTTCATTCCACTGCTCTTAGTGCCCTTTCTGCACAGGATTGGGGCACCTAGTGTTGCATTTCCGTCCAGGGGTTGGCACACCTTTTGGTAAATTTACAGCTTAAGGTAATTTCTGATTAATTTTTTTTCCATGCAATGTTTAGGAATGTGATGAAGATGATGTTACTGCTCATTTTGGTAAATTTGTGTTTTAATGTGTTTTATGAATTCGTGGAATGTATCATTTCAATGCAATGTTTATGAATGTGACTTAGATGATGGGACCACTCATTTTCTATACAAATGCCTACATTTCAGGTTGTGAGCAAAATAACACCAACAAAAAGCTTTGAATTGGGTGACATAGGGTAAAGTATTTTGTTTTCAATAAAAAAATGCAACATAACCTAACCTAACCTAGCTTAACCACCCCTTGGAGAAAAACAAAACCAAAACATCAAGTTGTAAACATTTCAAGCAATGTATTTTTTTTTACAATTAAAAAATGTAACCCAACTTAACTTAATCTAACATAAGCTGCTTTTAAAGAAAAAAGATCTATTTCTTTCAAATTTTGGAACAATTTTTGCAAAAAATGTCGAACTTAAACACCTAAACTAATCGAACATCACCAAACATAGCCCATTTGTTTGCTTTATGGAGGCAAATGTGTAATAACTTGCCTAGTTACCACCTTAAAGCACAATAATTCTGGTTAGATTAGGTTGGGTTAGGTTTTTTCATTTGCAAAATTTCAAGAAAATAAATTGCTATATATTTTTCCAATCTTGTTTTTGTAGTTGTTTTCTCCAAGGTCAGGTTAGGCTAGGTTACGTTAGGTTATGTTGAATTTGTAATGTATTTCTTTTAATTGCTATGTTACTAACTCCAAGCCCATTTTTAATGTTATTTTGCTCACAACCTGCTCACAACCACAAGCATTTGCACAGAAACTGAGTAGTGCCATCAGCTTGGTGAGATTCATAAACATTGCATTGGAAATTTAAATAAAAAAATATGAATAAAACACATAAAAGCACATATTTAATGTCCTTTCTTCTGCAAATGCATGCCTTTCAATTGGGAGTAAAAATAACACAAAAAAAGGGTGTGGAGTAAGGAAATATAGCATGCAAATAATGTTCAAGATGTATGATAACCTACCTAACATAGTTCAACTTCCCATACAAGAAATTAATTGTTTTTAATTAAAATTTTCGAGGAATTTTCTCAAATATTTAGCCTGAATATTTAGCCTCAAATAGCCTGAACCGTTTATTATTTTTTTGTAGGAAAATAATTAACAAAAATTATTTACCAACAAATGATTCTTTTTATAACTTACAACAAAAGCCTAACCTAACCCCTTTGTATGCTTCATGGAGGTAAAATGTGTGTAAAACTTGTCTTGTGGTTACCTTAAACTGTGATAATACCTGGCTTTTTGGGTAATTTTTCAGCTCATGGCACTCTCTGCCTTCTTTTAATTTTTTTTTTGTAATGCAGTGTTTGTTAATGTGCTGAACATGATGTAACCGCTCATTTCCTCTGCAGATGCACACTTTTCAATTGTGAGGAAAAATAACATGGAAAAGGGGGCTTGGATTTGAGTAATATAGGATGAAAAATAATGTTCAGATAAAAAAAAACATGTAACATAACCTAACCTAACCTAGCCTAGACTTCCATGCAAGAAATGATTATTTTTATGCCCAATCTCGCCCCCCCCAAAAAAAAAATTTGTTCTCCAACATTTTCAACTTAAAAGCCTAACATAACCTAATCTAGCTTGAACCGTTTTTGAAGACTTTTATTTACTAACTTACAACAAAAGCCTAGCCTAACGCAACTAGGCAAAACCTAGCTCCTTTGAATGATTCGTGGAGGTAAAATGGGTGTAAAACCTGTCTTGTGGTTACCTTAGACTGCAATAATATCTCTTTTTGTGCTACCTGGTGCACGTGATGAACCTCCATCTGCATGCTGCATGAGAGCATTGCACTTATTGCTTCACAAAGAACAAAAACATGTTGAAAGTACTATATTTTCAGGAATGGAATCCTGTGCTGATAACATTTTCTGAGTTATAAATTTGCAGATCAGATCTACATCATTTGTGTTAATAAATATGAGAAATTCATAGAAATGCATACACCGGTTTGTGGACAAGAAGTTATTCTGATGATTTCTGATGTATTGGAAAATGACAAATTTTTATGATGGAAGCAGGCAAAGTTAAAGTTCTTATATCTCAATAAGCGGTCAGTTCACTAACAAGACAGCAAATTCACTCAAATAGCACTCAAAATGCCAGGCGGCCCACTCTTTTTGCAAGTTTAAAATCGATGACAGTGCTTTCTTGAATCATGTTTAAAGCACATGAAGGAAATGTATTGCTGACACTTGTTAGGAACTGATGTGTGTAACGTTAATTAACATTTCTAATGTCCTGATGTTTGTACACAAAATATAGCTCACTATTCTAAATAGCATGGGAAGTATGATGCCATATATCATGGCTAATTTATCGTCAAACTGTTATGCAGCAGATTCCCTGCATTGTTACTTAGTTATTTGGGCTTTAGGGCACAGACCATGTTGATCACATAGCTCCCTGCATTGTTGTTAACTGATATATCAGTATGTTTGCAAATTCACTTATGAGTGAATCCATACCATTCTCACTGGGGTATAAAAGCTACATTATAACATTGCTTCTACAATGCATATAACAGAAACCCATCTCGATTGTCCTACTTACTCAGGACACCATAGAAGTCAATGAAGCCAATGAAAATCATAGAAGTCAATGAATGGAAACAAGTCTCTTGAACCATATGTTATGTCCTTCACAGTGTTGCTCCATCCACCTCCAACTCCAACCCTGACCAAACTTCAGGAACTCATCCATCTCCAAAGCAGTCTGTTGAAGAAGGTATGTATTGCAGCATAACTACTATAACTACTGTGACCGGAATTCCATGGTATCCATGTTGCCTTACAATCCATCCTTGTTGATCCATGTAGCAGATGTTTGACTTTCCTCAAACTGTCTGGATAACTGGGGAGTTGAAATCACATGTGAGTGATGAAACAGATGAACTATTCCTGGATTCTTATGTTGCATCATTGCATGGCACAGTGACATACCGAATGGGGAGGGGGAATTGTGGGAAGTTGCCTCACCCCCCCCCTCCTGATAGGTTGTGGGGCCCCCAAGAATCCGCCGAGCTTAGGAAAAAAATGCGCTATGCTCCCCAAATATTTCACTCGTTCCACCAAAAATCGCACCGGGGCTCAGAAAAATCACTTTGGGGCCACCAAACGTAGCGCAGGGGCCCCGATAATGACACTGGGGCCTCAAAAGTTTATATTATTTATATTATTATAATTTATATAATTTATACACTACAGCTCTTGAGAGTCGCAAGTTTCGCCGGCGTGTTCTGATGCGCCACATCTACCACAAGTCGGGTGACCACGGCAATACTGGGTGGTGTGGCCGTATCTTTGGCAGTGAAAGCACCGCATAGGGTTTGGGACGAAGACGCGAACCTTCACCTTCACGTAACCAACATACACCGCAACGGGCATGTCTGTGGAGTTAAAAGTTAACACAATATTGTTCGTACCTTGTAGGTCGTTTCCGCGCCTCACCTTGATCCTTCTAACTTCTACGACACCGTACTCAGATAAGCCATCGACAATTTCCGTATCAGAGACGTCCGTCAGATCAAAACAGTTTATAACACCCTTTGAGAAGTTTTTGTTTTGTCTTGTGTGGCTCAACTAAAATAGGTATCGTGACATCGCGCCTCCTGCCCTGCTCTCGTACGCTGTACTTAAATTCAGTTAATAACAAAGCTTTCCTCGCATCCTCAGCTCTTCGAAATTCTACTTCAGTTGCTCCATCCCTCAGTTTCTCCCATCGAAGTACGTCGCCAAGCAGGTCGCATCCCCGCTTCCCTTCAAATGGCGAGAGTGCAGATAAAGTTTTTCCAGGTTCGGTTGACTTGAGGATCAACACACGCGGCGACGGCAGCCTAGACTCTGAGCTAGCGCTGGTAGATATCACGGGCGGGATGGTGGATACTGATGGCGATAGGTCTCTGCAGGTGTCGGGTAGGTGTTACGGCTTACGGTAGACAAGCCGGCATTCTGGCCTTGGTCAGAGGTCCAGGGAGCGTATGTTTTTTGGAAGTTGCCATAAAGTGTGTTTGGTTTCGGCTCCTCGTGGCGCCCCACCACATAGGGGCTCTACAGGGGGGGGGGGGGACGCCTGTGTCCCGCAAACGGGAGGACGCCAGGCGCCCGAGGAGTTATACGGGGCGGGCGGCGCCTTCGCGCGGCCGGGAGAGAGACTCACCACCCCGACCGCACTAATAACGCCGCCCACCCCGTGACCCCGGCCGGCCGGGCCGGCAGGCATCGGGCGAGAGCCCGAGTCCCCAGTCCGAGGCGACCTGTCGCTCGGCCCGTATGGGGCCCTACGGACCCGCCCGCACCTTCGGGATATCGGGACCAAAGAGGCGTGTTGCTCCCCCGTCACAACTAGCACCGTGCAACGGGGGAGCTCAGCCTCCAGGACTCAGTCAACCCCGGGGGAAGGGCCGAGGGGGCGCGACTACCCCGATAAAACTGAGCGGACGGGTAGACTAGGGGAAGCTGGCCTACCTGCTCGTGACAGGGGAGGGCTTGTTGTTGCAGGGTTTGATGAAGGACATCCAAAGGGACGTAGGCACGGGATGGATACTGAGAAGGGGAGAGAGGGATGGGCGGTGGGGACTAAGTGAGTCCCCGGAAACACCTTCGTGTTTCCACACCCCTTGTCGGGGCGGTTGTATTACCCCGAGGGAGCGCCAATTCCCTGGTGAGCCGAGTAACGAGGCTGACCCCACTGCGGGGTTTTCTTTAATTCTAAGAACATTTCTTTGTATCTAAAGATAAACGTTGTCTTAAGCACAACCGACGAATCTTGGCTGTTGAGATCTAATGGGTTTTTCCAAATCGGAGAAATGTGTTTGATATTCCACAGCCATGTTTCTGGATCCGCCCCTGAGTCTGGCTGTAATAGAGCTTTGGCCTGGGAAGCTGTCAGAGAGGAGAGGGTGGAAAATCGGTTTGAAAGCACTTATGCGGAGAGAATTTGGAAGTAAACGTCTACCCACTGCGTGTACCCTCCACAACTTGCTCAAGCTTGCGCTATCGGAGCGTGAATGGAAGCGTAGGCTGCAAATAATAGTTCAGGGTTGAGGGCAGGGTTGGAACTAGAATAATGTGACTGGAGGGCTAAATGTTTAGGGGCCCAACCTGCAACAAACAAAAAATAGGATTTTGACTACTTATTGGGGAGTTTCTTTTCTAAGGTCATTTGACGTTTCAAAAATCTGACCATTTTTTATCTCCTGTTATTTCCCCTAATTTAGTCTCCCATTGACGGCTCCACCGACTGATTCCCACAGGGGACGAGAGCATGGGTGTATGAACCAGGAAATTAATGATGTGGAAAAAAAGGTTGAGGGTGACATTCTTTCAAGGTAGAGCACTCATTCGCCCCATGTTTGAAGATAAATATATAATGTGAAGTAGAAAATGATTGGCATGAATTATTCGGTATGCTACCGGTAGAGAAAATAGATGGATCAAATTATTTGCTATAACATTTGATCAAATAACAAATTATTTGCATTTGTATTTGTAGGGTAAATGATGCAAAAGATCATCACAGGATGAGATTATGTACTCCTTTACTTATGCACGCTGGCGCTGGTACCTACCTCCATATGTAAGATAAGAGTATTGCCTATCTATTGCAGCTAGCGTCAACGTAGCCAAGGATACAATATTGATACAATGTTGTTGCAATTCAGCAGTTCATGCAGTTCAGCAGACGCTTGGCAGCCTAGGTACTCCTTCAACACGCCCACATAAACCCCAGGTATTTACGTGGACAACTCTGTATTATAAGGTTGACATGGATCAATGCACCTCACATAAAAATCACAATTTATAACAGCAATGATTCACCATTCATGTAGCACAAGTCCTCCAGAACAGAGCGATTCTCTAGAACATCATAAATCACCCACCGCCAACGATTCATCCCATGAAAACATACCACTGATGTTTTAATCACAGCTGCAGAACGTTTGAGCTTACGTCTCCAAAAGATGGTTCACCCCACCCTAAACAACTAAAATATTCCTCGGACGAGTTATGCTGGCTGTCCTTCACACATGATAGCCACCCAATGAACCTAAGACATTGCATGGAAGGGCGTAGGCCATCGACAATGTCTAGGCCATATCGTTGCACGAAAAACAACAGTGAACCAACTTTCCTCGGGAAGGCGAGGTGAAACACAGAGAACGTGAGAGTGAGCGCTACAAGCGCGTTCTCAACTCAGCCGTTCCCGGCGGCATACCGCTTACTTTTAGTTCCAAAATGGTTACGCTTGGCACCGAACTATCCTTTCGAGCATCGAAGACATCCTCAATTCGCCAGAGAAAAGAAAAATCTGCAAAGCCACCGATGGTATGTAGCGCCCAGTTGTCTTCCACGAAGCAGCCAGAGGCGCAACAAAAGGTCCCCCCCCATCTTTAGCAACCAAAAATACAATAGACGAAACGATAAATTTTGCATTTCTTACCGTGCAAAACCAAAAATTTTACGCTCGCTTCACGCGCCGAAAGCATTCTCTTTTACATGACCTTTTGGTCCGGCCCCTTAAGACAATCCTGACTGCACCAATGGAAGCAGCTGAGTTCAGAGGCTAACTTCTCCAAGAACCCGATGACAGATTCGAATTCCGTTGGCTTTCAGATCATGCATGATGCTTCGTCTAGATCTAAGTTAGCATGGAATATTTGAATACTGAAATAAAGTCCACCTAACTTGTAACTTGAAATTGTTACCTTGTTCCCTAGAGGGGCTACCAGTCTAAATTCGTCATAGTAGAATACCAGACTGACAACACCAGATTGTATATCGAAGTGACAGCTTCCGTCATAGAAGTCTTGTATCAGATTAGGACAGTTTGTTCTTTCTTTCCAGATATGCTGGAGAGCATTGCCACTGTTTCGAAGGATGCTACTTGATTGATTATCCACGAAAAGATATATACCGATACACCGATTGCTTTCCAATTCGTCCAAGGCCCAAAGGTTGAGTTTGCGGTTCTGTTAAAGGAAGCTCATGGCTGAAAAAAATGTATCTCCTTGGTGTTTTTATCTAAATTTGGTCAGTGCATTAAAAGTTCTTGAGCTATGCGCCGAATGTCACTGGTCACTACGTACAAGGCCACTCCAACAAGCACGATGTTTAGCTTCTGCGATTGCTAGTGCTGTGATCTCATGCACATTATCTGCCACCAACGAACATACAGATGTAGGAACGTCATGCAAGTACTGCAACTTTCACAAAAATAGTGCTACGTCGACACGAGGTTCACTGTTTGCATGTACCGACGTAGTATGTACACATGACGGCATGTACACACACTCCACCTTCGAAATATCAACATTGCTCAGCACGCCATCATCACGATCTTCGTCTGTGCTACTGTCAGGTTGAGCTCCGATTTCTTTGGTGTGATGATTAGTCACATGTTGTCTCAAGTAGCGAACACGTTTATATATTTTATGGCACAGAAAACAACAAAATTGGAGATTTGATCTTCGCGGCCTTGAGATGTGTCTCGAGAAGGTAAGTGTATGCTTATTTGCACAATGTTCACATTTGTCATAGGCGTAGGAATAGGGGGCATGGGGGCCATGGTCCACCCACTTTTCAAAGTATGGGGGCAACAATGGTAGCTGGCCCACCCACTTTTGAGACATTTAAACTTCCTAAAAAGCAGTATTTCCTAAACTTTAAACTTCCTAAACTTTTACTTCCTAAAAAGCAGCATGCACACATTTGAATATGGGAAAAGCTCCCTGCAATATATAACCACGGATAATAGTAAACGGATAGGAAACTCCCCGGAATCGGCGACCAAGGACAGGCTATTGCCACCTAGCGGTTGGAGGCCGAAGCTAATCCTGGATAGGATATTGTTTGATTCCAGCAGCACATTCCCGCGTTGGAGAGTAAAGCGTGGTTTAGTTTCGGCCAATTTCCGCTTTTTGGAGAAGCTAGGGAACCGTGATTCTGCTGCATAGAACACTGTGGCGGTAAGGAGTTAATGAAAAACCTTTCTGCCTTCATTTCTTTGTTTCAGGGAACATTTAAACGCATGGCGTGGTGTACTACGTTTATGGCGCGTTGTGTGTGTTATTGCAATCTTTATCTAAGGTACATGGCTGAATATTTTGAAAGGTTGTAAGTGAAAGGATCGGTGCATCACCAGGCCTGGTGCCAAGGTTAAGTACTTGGTGCCAGTGGTGACACAGGTCACCAGTGAGCACCAGTATAGGGCAGTTGTAGTGCAGGTAGGAGTAAATAGCATAGGTCCTGCTAGGAGTGAGGAGCTGCTGCAGGACTACAGGGCCCTTCTGGCCACCCTGAAGCATAGCAATTGTCTGATTGGGTTCTCATCGGGTTGCCGTCGCTACACATTTCAGAAGAATAAAATACTATAGAACTTCCGAGTTTTTTTATGGAGATGGCTCAATAGCTTGTTTTTTAAATTGAAATCAATCCCAATAATATCGCAATATGAGTGCCCAAAATTGAACATTTGCAAACCAGTACTCGCATGGCGTCGTTATTCCGATGGGTCGCGGTACCTAATCTAGCTGCCTCACCCACTAGCAGCCCACCGCCGACGACCATAACCCCCGCCCGGCCGATGCTCCGTGCAAACTTCGTCCGGCCGGGGAGGGGTTGTTACCTACCCTCCGGCCGGGGAGGGGGGTTGTTACCTACCCTCCGGCCGGGAAGGTGGGTGGGTTACCTACCCCTCCCCATATACATAACGGCATCAGATAGATTGGGTGATTCTAAGAAGGAGTTGGTTCAGTCACTTTTTGATCCGAGGTCAACGTAGATGTCATATCATGTCAAACAAAAACAAATTGATACCGCAGGCGGCACAAAGACTTCAAGAACTATAGTGCACAATTATTCTTCCACTGCACGGCCAAAACTGATTTGTAGATTAATTTAGTCCTTGACCTATAATGACCTGAGATGACGGTTAAAAATTTGATAAACCGGAGGCAAATGAAGCCAGTTTATCATATTATCACACATGTTATCGGCACTGCATAGGTCACTGACCTAGGATGACCTGCACCTGACATTCGCCACACCAAATATGTATCCAACGCATGGTACTGACAATTGTATAGCTTTTGCGAGAAATTTGTCATGTGATTTCAAAGGTCAATTTTCAGGTGAAGTCGGTCGGAGACCTATGATGACCTTGCTAGGGTCATTATGGTAAGGTATGCTTCAAAGTGTGCAATGGCTATTGAGAACGATATGCAGTCTGTTGATCGATCGTGTATCTATATTGTCACAATATGTGAGATTTTCCGCAGTTTGGTCCGACATGCTGCCACTAAAAGTGTTGTAGGTCATTGACCCGACATGAGCTTAACCTGATAATTTTGGAGCATGTGTCAAATTGATGTAGCTTAAGGTGCTGTACAATTTTAGAGCTCTAGTGCAAACCGCTTTTGGGTATGGTACGAAACGTCATGGGAGGGGGGTAGGCATTTACCCACCCACCCGGGCGTGCGAGGGTTAACATGGGAGACGTGGTAGCTGCAATGGGGTCATGCAGGGGGCCCCTGACAGTTCCTCAGAGGGCTCCAATGGGGGACGAGTGGTCTAGGGGTAAGATGCTCGTCTCACAATCGAAAGGTTGTGGGTTCGAGTCTCACCTGTCGCTACCCTTCGCCCGCGACCAATCGGCGTGAGAGATTGGCGACGCTACATGACTCAACGGTCGACGTGTCGTAAAACCAATAACCAACCTCAGAGGGCTCTAATGGCTGTTCCGGGGCCCCTCGGCTCAATCAATGTTCATCATGTGCCCCTATGCCTGCTCAGGGTCCCCTCGTTTGTCAAAGAATATACTTCAGGGGGAAATGTGACTGCCAGGGCCAATCAGTCAATCGGTCTTTGGCCAATCAGCAGCCTTTTTTGCGGGGGGGGGGCATCGAAATTGAATTGGCCTGCCCCAGACGAGTCCCAGGCATATACAGTTGGAATGGGAGGGGGCAGGTGCTCGCCATTGTTTTTCTGCCGGTTCTCATGACACTCCGCTTCCCTCAGTTAGTCGGCACAGGTTAGTTAGTCACGAGCTTCATGGTTCTATACGGCGGCCGAAGTGATGGCGGCTACTGGAGTATGCGTCCCCGGCTGGCGCCGAAGGCGCATTTTTTTTTTCAAACGACGCGTGGTAGAAGGCCGATTCAGCTATATTTCCCCATCCCGTCAAGCTTTTTCGACGGGGTGTACTTCGCATCACCTATCCAGGAGTATTTCTCCGATCGTCCGATAGATGTCGCTAGTATCGGTCGGTGGTCGCAAACATCAAAGTGCCGCCCGAGAGTTTCCGATCCGTTTACTATTATCCGTGATATAACTAAGTAAAATCTGCACATATCACATCGTGGCACTTCATTTTCAAAGTCATGCTCACTTGGACACGACCTTACAACAATGCAACTAATTCAAGAATTCATGCAATGCAACAGATGTATGGATATTCACAACTTATATTAAGTTATGAAAAGACTATAGAGCAGATAATGTGCTAGCCAGTACCAAAATACATTCATACTAGAGTTTAACTGTGGTTCTTTGAATTTTAACATATTTAACATCGATAGAATCGAGAATCGATCGATATAATATTGCTTACAGTATAAAATATTACAGGCTGGGTCACATGAAGAGTGATATGAAGAGTGGTGTGACCGGTGACCAAGGGCGTCGCCACCGGGGGGCAGGGGGCAGTCGCCCCCCCTGCCGTGAAACAGGGGGGCGCCGCCCCCCTGAAATTTGAGGAGGCCCCTATCCGCAAATGCACAGCAAAAAAGGTGAGCAAGGAGGTCGACGGGACAGAATATCATGCTGTCAA
This sequence comes from Ashinkailepas kermadecensis, assembly GCA_034440615.1. NCBI lineage: Eukaryota > Metazoa > Arthropoda > Thecostraca > Neolepadidae > Ashinkailepas > Ashinkailepas kermadecensis. The sequence continues at coordinate 32,891 of JAOTOM010002951.1, forward strand.
TGAGGCCTCAAAACTGACGAGGCCACCAGGAAATATAATCAGGTCTCTATAAGAGACGTAGAACAGAGATTGGGAGGAGGCCCCCAGGACGAAAAAAGAGGCCCCATGACGAAAAGGAGGCCCCATGACGAAAAGGAGGCCTCAAGACGTAGAACAGAGATTGGGAGGAGGCCCCCAGGACGAAAAGGAGGCCCCCAGGACGAAAAGGAGACTCCATGACGAAAAGGATGCACCCAAGGACGAAAAGGAGGCCCCAAGACGTAGAACAGAGATTGGAAGGAGGCCCCCAGGACGAAAAGGAGGCCCCCCAGGACGAAAAGGAGGCCCCAGGACGAAAAGGAGGCACCAAGACGGAGAACAGAGATTGGGAGGAGGCCCCCAGGACGAAAAGGAGACCCCAGGACGAAAAGGATGCACCCAAGGACGAAAAGGAGGCCCCAAGACGTAGAACAGAGATTGGGAGAAGGCCCCCAGGAGCGAAAAGAGGCCCCGGGACGAAAAGGAGGCCCCAGGACGAAAAGGAAGGCACCAAGACGTAGAACAGAGATTGGGAGGAGGCCCCCAGGACGAAAAGGAGGCCCCCAGGACGAAAAGGAGGCCCCCAGGACGAAAAGGAAGCTCCCAGGACGAAAACGAGGCCCACAGGACGAAAGACGCAGTCCATGCGCCCCTACACTCCAACAATCAACCAACCAACCCCAGGACGAAAAGGATGCACCAAAGGACGAAAAGGATGCCCCAAAGACGTAGAACAGAGATTGGGGTGAGGTCCCCAGGACGAAAAGGAGGCCCTAGGACTAAAAAGGAGGCCCCAGGACGAAAAGGAGGCCCCCAGGACGAAAAGGAGGCCTCCAGGACGAAAAGGAGGCCCCTAAAACGTAGAACAGAGATTGTGAGGTGGCCCCCAGGACGAAAAAGGAGGCCCCCAGGACAAAAAGGATGCCCCATAACGCAAGGATGCCCCAAGACGTAGAACAGAGATTGGGAGGAGGCCCCCAGGACTAAAAAGGAGGTCCCAGGACGAAAAGGAGGCCCCTAGAACGAAAAGGATGCACCCAAGGACGAAAAGGACGTAGGACTAGACGTAGAACAGAGAACATAGATAGGAAGGTAGCCCCCAGGACGAAAAGGAGGACCCCCAGGACGAAAAGGAGGCCCCAGGACGAAAAGAAAGCTCCCAGGCCGAAAAGGAGGCCCCCAGGACGAAAGACACAGTCCATGTGCCCCTACACTCCAACAATCAACCAACCAACCCCAGGACGAAAAGGATGCACCAAAGGTCGAAAAGGATGCCCCAAAGACGTAGAACAGAGATTGGGATGAGGTCCCCAGGACGAAAAGGAGGCCCCCAGGACGAAAAGGAGGCCACCAGGACGAAAAGGATGCCCCTAAGACGTAGAACAGAGATTGTGAGGTGGCCCCCAGGACGAAAAGGAGGCCCCCAGGACGAAAAGGATGCCCCATAACGCAAGGATGCCCCAAGACGTAGAACAGAGATTGGGAGGAGGCCCCCAGGACTAAAAAGGAGGCCCCAGGACGAAAAGGAGGCCCCTAGAACGAAAAGGATGCACCCAAGGACGAAAAGGACGTAGGACTAGACGTAGAACAGAGAACAGAGATAGGAAGGTAGCCCCCAGGACGAAAAGGAGGCCCCAGGACGAAAAGGAGACCCCAGCACGAAAAGGAGGCCCTCAGGACGGAAAGGATGCCACCGAGACGGGCAAGAAGCTACCCAGGTTAGACGAAAAGGCTTCCGATGGGTGGCAGGATATTCTTAAGTTGGAACACGAGGCCCCCAAGACGGAAGATGCCCCTGCAATATAAAATTAAGACCTGATAGGGAGAGTTCTCCGGACGCAATAGGGGCCCCAAGACGGGTAGGAAGGTTTCCGCAGGAATGAGAGAAGGCCACCGAGACCAGCCAGATGAGGCCCATATTTTGGAAGAGGAGGAACTTCGAAGAGAAGATCTAGGACTAGGACGCAAAAGCACCCTGCTAAGAGGATAATGAGGCTCCAGACACAGATGAGGAGGCCCCCATGACGTGAGAGGAGGCCCCTAATTTGAAAAAGGAGTCACCTAGGAGAGGGTAGGAGTCCCCAGAAATCAAGAGAGTGTCAAAAATGGCACGGAGGCAACCAGGATTGCAAAAGAGGCTCCAACACCGGACAGGAGGCCCCAGAATATGAGAGGAGGACCTAAGACGGAAAAGGAAGGAAGATATGAGATGAGGTTTCGGAGACGCAAAAGCAGGCCCCAAACGGGTGAGGTTCCACCGACATAGAAAAGGATGATCCAGAGACGTGGCAGGAGGCACCTAATTCGGAAGAGAACGACACAAGATCGGAAACGAGACCCCATGATGAACGAGGAGGCCCCTAAAATAGGAGAGAAAGGCCATTGGATAAGAGAGATGGCTCCCAAGCGGAAAAGAAGGCTCGAAGACGGCTAAGAAGGTCCCCAGGAAATAACAAGGCCACTAAGATAGGAAAGGTTGCCAGTAATTTAGCAGAGGCGGCGCCTGGGAGAGAAGAGGAGTCCACCAGGAGATAAGAGACCACCCCTAAGATGGGTAAAGATCGAATCCAGAGCGCAGAGCAGGAGAACGCAGAGCAGGAGGCCCCCAAGACGTGAGAGGAGGCCCCTAATTTGAAAAAGAAGGCCTCTAGAGGAGAAATGAGGCACCTGCCGGACTCGGGAAGGAGTAGGTCTCTAGGACCAAATGAGGTCCCGAAGACCGGAAAGAGTTCCCAGGAAATGAGAGGAGGCCCTTAAGATGGGAGTGATAGCAGGTATGGAAGGAGGTGAGGTTTCCAAAATTGAAGATCCCTCAAGACGGGTAAGGCTTTGCCAGGATAAAGGAGGAGGAACACGAGGCGTGGCAAGAGGCCCCTAATTTGGCAGAAAATGCCCCTCGAAGATGAGAGGAAGCCCCATGCCATGTTAAAGGGGCCCCAGAATGCAAGAGGCCCTCCAAGACGGGAGAGGAGGACCATTGAATATGGAGGAGGGTAGGACACACAAGGAGACATCGAAAACCGGTAAAAAGGCTCTAGGAAATGAGACGACGCGACAGGAGGCCTATAATTTGCAAGAAGAACCACCTAAGAAATAGTAAGAGTCGAGACTGGATATTTTAAAATCACGATATGGGCCCCAAAAGATCCGGCCGGGGCCCCCGCAAATTACGCTGAGCCTGGGGTACCGAAAATTCACGCCCGGACCACGAAAATCATGCCAGGGGCACGACAGGTCGTACCGTGCCCCAAAAGTCTCATTGGGACCAAAACAAATGACGCCGGAGCAACGAAGAACAATCCGGACATGAATAATCACTCTGTGGGCCCAACAATGACGCCAAAAGCCTCCAAAACGCATTGGACCCCAAAAAGTGTCGAGGCCGCTATAGCTCGCGCTAGGGATCCAAGAAAATGACGTCGGGGTCCAAAAGGTCACATTGGACCCAAAAAAGTCGCGTCGCATCCCTTGTAAATCACACTGGAGGCCCAGAAGGTCGCGCCGGGGCCCCAAAAGTTGCAGCTGCCCCCAAAATCAATTTTAACCGGAATGTCACTCTGGGACGGAAAAAAACTCCTTCAGTGGCCGCAGTGCTATATCAAAGGGGCAAATGCCCCCTCCATCCTGAGAGGGATAAGCTCCCAAGAATCGTGTCGGGGGCCTCAAAAATCGCGCTGGGGCCACCAAAATTCGCGTCGGTCCACCAGAATTCGCGTATGAGTCTCCAAATAAATACGGCGAGCCCCGGAAAACTCGCTCCGAGGCCCGAAAAATTGCGACAGGAACCGCCAAAATCGCGTTGGGGCCACAGCTAAATACAACGCAGCTAAATACAAGCACAGTGTGACCACAAACACAAACACAAATCAAGCTGGAGACCTCCAAAATAAGGATGGATTCCAACAACTAAATGGCTCTGGAGCACCGAACATATTGTCAGATGCCTTCACAAATTGCGTACAGCACCGAGAAACAAACCGGATCTCGAACAATCGAGGTGGGATACAAAAACATGGCGCCAAGTGCTCGAGAAATCAGGCCGGGATTCGGACTTTAAAAAAAAAATCAGAAAAGTTTCACAAAATCGTATTGAGCCCAGAAAACTGGGGTTGGGTCTCCGGAACCACGCGCCTGGGTGCGATAAGCCACTCTGGGACCTAGAAACATCGTACCGAAGCCCCAAAATTGTACTTGGGCCCCACAAATGTGCGTCAGAAGCCCAAAATAAACACATCGGGACCCTAAGAGCACAGCGGGGGCCGAAAATACAACTGACCCTCCAAAGCGCACAGTCTCACAAAAAGCGACAGGGCCTTAACACAAGCGTTGCAGCCATAAATATACATACCGGGAGGTCTAAAAAATACACCGGAAGCTCTCAAGGCACACAGGGGTCATGATAACGCACAATAGCCTGAAAAGGTGGCTGGGGCCGCAAAAGGCAACATGGTTCCAAAACAAACAAAAAGACCGGCGCTAAATAAACACATCGGGATCTTCGAAAACGCCCTGACACGTCAAAATCCTCGGTGTACAAAAATTCAACAAACCCTAAAACTAGCAGGGGGTTCGAAAATGCTTTAGGCCCCTAACAAAAATGGATTGGAGCCATAATACACAATCATAGACCAAGAAAGACGCAACGGGTAAAAAAACGCCGAGGCTTGGCCTCTGTTCGGTATCCAATCTGGGAGGATAGCAGCAAAGATATGAAGTGCATCAAAGCTCAGCGGAAACCGCATTTCATAGCTACCAGAAAATGTGGGAAGTAGGAAACTAATGATCGAATTTAATCAATCGACTTTTCGAAGCGAACGCCCATGCGAATCATTCCATCACGCCAAATATGGTGCAAGTCTATCATGTGGCAGCAATTAGCAAAACGCAGAAGGCCTAGCAGAAACCATAGCATCGCACGAAGTGTGGCGAATGCACCGAATATGAAAATGGGTGTGCACGTGCACTGACGTTGCCGTTGTGGCGACCGGGTGCTATGAACTGCAATGCCTGAAATTGTAAAATTTTGTATTTTAACGTGGTGGGTAATACATTTTACTTTGAAGTTATGGGCCTAATACATCTTCTAAACCCTGCTCGTTTTAGGGCTTTGTTGCGTTTTTTTGTGCACGGAGTATTTTTACGGGTCAGGGCGTTTTCGAAGATCCCGATGTGTTTATTTAGCTCCCGGTCGTTTTGTACGTTTTGGAACCATGTTGCCTTTCGTGGCCCCAGCCTCTTTTCCAGGCCCTTGTGCGTTCTCATGGCCCCTGTGCGCCTTGCGAGCTTGCAGTGTATTTTTCTTAGAGCTCCCGGTATGTTTATTTAGGGCTGCAACGCATGTTTTAAGGCCCTATCGCTTTTTGGGAGACTTTTGTGCGCTTTGGAGGGTTAGTTGTACTTTCTGGCAACGTTGTACTCTTAGGGTCCCGCTGTGTATATTTGGGGCTTCTGACACACATTTGTGGGGCCCCAGTATGATTCTGGGGCTTCGGTGCGATTTTTTCTGGGTCCCAGCGCGACTTATCGCGCCCAGGCACGTGGTTCCTGAGACCCAACGCGAGCTTTCTGGGCTCAACGCGATTTTTGTGGATCTTTTCTGTTTTTTTATTAAAAGTCCGAATCCCGGCCTGATTTTTCGAACCTCTGACGCCATGTATCCCACCTCGATTTTTCGAGATCCGGTATGCTTTTCGAAGTCATACGCAATTTTTGAAGGCATCTTGAAAAAATGTTCGGTGCAACAGAGCCATTTTCCTGACCCTGACATTTATTTGCTCTCTCTCTCTCCTTTTTTTGGAGGGCTCCAGCTTGATTTTTTTGGGATACCGATCCGGGTTTGTGGTATAGGTGTAATTTCAGCAGTGTGAGGTAACTTATCAAGGGATACCAAAAGAAAACCTTAGAACTGAGTGGTGGAGTTAGGGTTGAAATCCGACCAATCAGAAACCATAGTGGTAGATTAGGCCCCTCCACAGGACAATTTATTTGATGACTAATCATATTATTTCGAAATGTACCCTTTTACAAAATAGCGGTCGAAATCCAAGGACTTTTTAATGGGCGTAGGTGCCCTCCCCCCCTGCAAATCCGTTTGCCCCCTCCTGCTTGACGCAAATATAGGTACTCCACTGGTCCCTCAATAATTTTCCGAAACATACGCCCATGGGGAAAAGCCAACATTGAGGGGACAAATTACCCCTCATAAGCATGCAATACAACATCTATGCCCCATATGAAATGGGATGAATGATGTTTTTAAATGCATTTTCTTCCAACAAACTTCTTTTCTGTTATTACAGCCTGCATGCGATGCGCCCCTAAACCACAATAACTAACTAACTAACTAACTAACAGCCTTCATGATTAGAGCTTCCCAGCTTCCATACCTTCTCAACGTCATTTACAAAACGGCACAGCACAGCGAAAACGATGGGCGTGACGGCGTGGAATGTGAAGGCTTGGATTATGTATGTACTGACATTGTTGCATTGTTGCATTGTCATTTATGCATTGGTGTTCAATGCTTGTTCTTGCCGTGAATTTATTCGCTGAGGATATATTTTAGCTCGTGTGACAGTTGCCTTGCAGCCAGCACCAAATGTTATAAAAATAAACAAATTCCTAAGATGACGCTAAAAAAACTAATGAATCCACTTCTCGTTGTCACCTTTACGAAATTGTCGTCCTTGGACTGAGAAATGGTCGTTCAAGCTTTGCTTATGACATCAAGCTGATGGGAATAAATAACAGTAGTGATGAATCTAGCTATATTCAGTAGACTTGGAGGACTTAAAAGTGAGTTGATCAATGGCAGATATCTGTAAGATATGCTTAGCACCAGCCCCGCCAGCTCGCTGCAATCTAGAGGCCAGCGGAAAGATTCGAGAAAGCATTGAGACGATGGTTTGTTTTGGCACTTATACATTTATCCAAATATTACTTATTTATACCCTGGTATGGCCCAGTTTTCAGCCAAAATGATTAGTGCTATTGCGTTTTGAGTAAATGATGCACCATGCCAAGAACAAACAAAAAACAGTATGAAATCATGTTCCCCATCCTCGAACCATAGTATAAGAGCCTAAAAACAATATGAGACCCTAACACAATGGAGGCCCCTTTCGGGTAACAGGAGGCCCCCTTTCGACCTTGCCCCCCTGGAAGAATTTCGTGGCGACGCCACTGCCGGTGACGAGTGATGCTTGTCATGTTGCCTGAGAAGGCCCATGACGAGCATGACAACTGACCCGAGCGGATCTTCAGCTGGGTAACTGCGTAGTGGCATTGACAGCACGTTAGACATTTAATTCAAATTATGTCGTTCAACAGAAATGGTTCGGTCAGATGGTGGACTCATGGTATATGTAATCATCTCTGCTTAGCTAAGACTCCGATCCCAGAATCTATTCAATGAAGACATTTGGATTAAAAGTACTAAAACACCGAATTGCAACGGAGACTACTATCGAGGCTTTTCGTCGTCCAGTGATGTGTACGTCCAGGCTGATATTTAAGAACCCCGAAAATAACGGCATGAATGTAGGCCAATTGCAGGGTGTATGTTTCTGAACACTACTTGTGGAGCAGTCCCACCTGAGAGGTTGTCGGCCCACAATAGTCGCGCCGGGGTTCGGAAAATAGCGCCAGGCTCCCAAAAAATCCTCCTGGTGTTCTCACCAATCGTACCGGGGCCCATAAAAATCACATCGAGGGCCCCCAAAGAGTCGCGCAGGGGCCCCTGAAGATGACGCTAGGGGCCCCAAAACCCACCAAGATCCATGAAAATCAAATTGGGGGCCTAAAAATCCTTCCAATTCAAAAATAACGTTGAGCCTCAAGGTACGAAAAAAGTCGCGCCCGGACCCCTCAAAATCACGCTTGGGGCTCGACTGGTCGCACCGGTGCCCCAAAAGTCACATCGGGAACACTCAATAAACGAAGCTGGCGCAACGAGGAAAAAAAGCAGTCCGGACATGGAAAAATCACTTTGGGGTCCCAGCAATCCCTCCAAAGAAACCAAGACGTGTTGGGCCCCCGAAGACGTGTCGAGGCCACTCAAACTCGCGATAGGCATCCCAACAAATGACGCCAGGGTCAGAAAATCGCACTTAGACCCAAAAACGTCGCGCCGCTGCCCTCGGAAATCAAACCAGGGGGCCAAAAAGTCGCGCCGGAGCCCCACAGGTCGCAGCTAGCTTCCCAAACTCAATTTCTTCCCGGAACGTTACTCTGCGGCCACAAAAATTGCACCAAAGACCCCAAAAAGGCGTCGGGCCCCGGAAAAGAAGCGCGTTGGATCACGGAAAAAAATGCACTGGTAGCCCAAAGAATCGTACGTATCAAAATTTATGTCGGTAGTCGCATACATTCTGGTCGAGGCATCAATAATTCCCTTGGGTCTCTCAAAAATTGGCGTCGAGGTCCCCAAATAATAGCGTTTTGGGGCCATAGGGTAGCCACAAAATCGGATCGGAATCCGACGGGAATCAAGCCGGAGCCCTCCAAAATAAAGAGATTCCGAAAAATAAATGTTCAAGATAGGAAAACGCCCCTTAGCCCAAACATACCACCAGATGCCTCAACAAATCGCATACGGCACCGAAAAACGTACCGGACCTCGACAACTCGCGACGGGACTAAAATAATGTCGCCGAAGGCCCGAAAAATCGGGCTTTACATAATTCAGACTGAGTCACCAAAAATTACGTCGAGCCCAGAAAACTGGCGTCGGATTCCCCCGGAACCACGCGTCTCGGCCCGAAGAGTCGCGACAGAACCACGAGGAATTATACCGGAGCCCCTAATATCGTGCTGGGGTCCCGCAAATATGAGCGAGGAACCCCAAATAAACATAGCGGGACCCTGAGAGCACAACTGGAGGACGAAAATGCACCGGGCCCTCCAAAGCGTACCGAGTCTGGAAATAAAAAAAACGGCATGGCCTTAAAACATGCTTCGCAGCTCTAAATAAACACACCTGGAGCAAAAAATCAAAACACAACGGGGCCCTCAAAGCACAGCAGGGTTTGAGACCACATGGGGCCTCAAAAACAGGCTAGGGCCCTAACAAATCGACATGGTCCTAGAAAAGGAAAGAAAAGACTGCACACTAAATAAACACTTCCGTGTCTGCGAAAACGCGCATACTTAAAAAAAAATATCGTTGGTGCATAAAAAAGCAACAAAACTCTACAAAGAGTCGGGGTCGCAAAAATGTGCCGGACCCGTAACAAAAATTGGCTGGAGCCCTAAAACACATCTGAAGAAGAAAAAAACCGAAAGGTTAAAAAAAAGAACGCCTAACTAGAAACTCAGTTCGGTAGCCAATCCGGGAGCGTATTTAATCAGAAATGAGGTGCATCAAAGCTAAGCGGTTATCCAGATTTCTTAGCCACCAGAAAACGTGGGAAGAAGTTAACTAGTCATCGAATTGAATTCAGGATGGGCCCTTGTGGCCCTTAAGTCTGAACACGTTATGACTTTATGAGGTTCCGTGTGTTGTCACCTGTCGGCTATTTTGCACTGAATTGTTGGTCCCCAAAATAAGCGCTTTCATTCCGTTTGAGCCGGTGCCACGTGATGTGGTTTTAGCATTTCGTTTCAAGTGGCGGATATTCTAAAGTGCACCATGTGTACAATAGAGATGTTTGAAGTGACTGATTATCTATGTGTTGGAGTTAGGCCCTGAGGACGAACACAATACCATGTATTTTTATTTATCGCGTTTTGTTTGCCCCAGTCAGCCTGCGAATCTTGGTCTACCACACACCGGATCAAAGAATCTTCAACCAGCGATCACCCGTCTTTCCTTTTTCTCATCCTCTCCAGCATCAATCATGAGACTTCTTTTGTCATGGACCAGCAAGTAAGCTTCGTTCTTACTTATTCTTTCTCCTCATCAACATTGGTGAACATCTACAACGGGTGATACCTTAAAGACGCATAGTATTATATCATGGAAACTAGGGCACACCACACAACCATTAGTGAGGTTCTAATAATGAGCTTGCACCCCCTCCCCACACACGCACATATCGGAAGTTGAAGACATTTTATTTCAACAGTAATACTAGTGGTTTCACTTGCACCAGGAGCATAAACCTATTATTCCAAAACAAATCCATCAGTCGTGAAAGGAGTTCCAAGTCCAGCAAGAAGTGTGAATTTGAAAGTACTTACACTGTGATGATAGTTCTTTTTCAGTATCACATGTTGCTGTTAGCCATAGGCGCACCTAGGGGCCTGCCCGTTCCACCTTAGAGGTGAAAGTCGTGTGTTCATTATTCAAATTATCGGGTTATCTATCCAAAAGTGCTCAACCATGATACTTTGCGAAATTACGGGGTGCGCCCCTGCTGTTGACCCTGGCCCACCCACTTTTTGAGACGTCCCTACGCCTATGACATTTGTAAATATTGAAGACCTGCCCATGAAGTAAAAATAATGTCAGTTGTGTGCACGAAAAATAAGCAATGCAAAATGCGTATTAAGATCTCCACATATCAATGTCCACCATCAAATTTTCCAACTCAGTCGTCGATGATTACTGTTACTGTAAGCACGCATGTAAAAAGCCATGCTTGCCTATATGATCATGACAATCTGACAACTTCTCATTGATCAATGCTGTGTTAATAGTTGTGTGACATTAGCAGGTAGCTGGCAGGGAGAATCGAGCAGGACTCCACTTCACAACACTGATAGAGATATGGGGACCAAGGGCAGAGGGCAGTACCCTATCAGTCAGTTTTGAACAAGCTTAATGTCAACCTCATAGTGTACAGTAGGGCGTATATTATTTGGACACCTGTGTCTTCATAGGTTCTTTCAACGTAAGGCTTCCCTTAGCTTGTTCCCCAGTTTACACAGGAGCCTGTAGTATTTGGACAACTGCAGCTTCAAATCTTTTTCAATGTAAGGCTTCCCTAACTAGTTGCCCATGGATAGGGACAGCGAATACAGGGATTCCTTAGGAGACACATCAGAAATATAAACAGAGCAATACACAGCACATGTTGGCTTCATTTTTTTTTGCAGACAGGCCACTACTGATTTTCGTAAGAAAAGCGTCCCTGGACGTATCACAGACCCTACATGCTAGAAACGCCCACAGCACTCCGTGGGAAATCAAATGACAACGCTATGTGGAGTGAAATAGTCTTCGTTATCTTCAATGTTGTTCTTTGTGTGGGGAGGGGGGGGCATTCTGCCCAATATTTATGAACTATAACACAGCCTATGTGTGGATAACTAAAGAATAACATGAAAAACCATGTTGGTCTTTCAACAATGATTACCTACATTTTTAAAACAAATAAATAACCCTACTAATAACCCTCGCCGGGCCAGCCGGCAAATCCACCATCGCCGGGCCGGGGAGGGGTCTCTTGAAAGCCCCTCTAACTTCTGATCAACGTGCGCTAGGATGAAATGTAAAACACCTTTTGAAAGCTCTGGTCAAGCAGAGCATTTTGACTGATAATTAGGTCACCAGAGGCAGTGGCGCAACGAAGGGAGAGCATTGGGGGCAGTCCCTCCCCCCCCCCCGAGAGGTTGTGGGGTCACCAGGAATCGCGCTGGCTTTCGACAAAATTTCCCCAGGCTCCCTAAAAATCCCGCTGGGGCCACAAAAATTCCATCGGCCCACTAAAAATCCCATTTGGGGCACCAAAGTCCCACAGGGACCCCAGAAAATGACGCTGGGGCCACACAAATCACATTGGGTCCCTAGGAGTCGAGCAGTGGCCCCTAAAAATGAGGCTGCGGGCCCAAGAAATTCGCACCGGGACCCCATAAAAGTCGCACCGGGGCCCCCAACAATCATGCCGGAGCCTCAAAAGATCCAGCCGGGGCCTCTAAAAATAATGCTGGGGTCCAAGAAGTCGGTGCCGGGGACCTTGAAAATCACGATGGACCCAAAAACGACGGCTGGACCCCTGAAGATCACGCTGGGAGCCCAAAAGATCAGACCGAGGCCCCTGAAAATCGCTATGTGGCTCCGAAAAGTCGGACTGGTGTCCCTGAAAATCACGCTTGTGCCTCAAAAGTTAGTGCCTGAGCCCCTGAAAATCACGCTATGGGTCAAAAAAGTAGTGCCGGAGTTCGTGGAAATCACGACGACAATCACGACCCCAAAAGGTCGGACCGGGGCCCTTTAAGATTACGCAGAGCTTGGGGGTACCGAAAGGTCGCGCCCCCGCCCATGAAGATTACGCTAGGGGCTAGACAGGTCGGACCGGAGCCGCAGAAGTCTCATCGGGACCACCCAAAAATTGAAGCATGGGACAAAGAAAAAAACAGTCCGGACATGGAAAATCACTCTGTAGTCCCAACAACCGCTCTAAAAGCCCCCAAATTGTGTTGGACCCCCAAAACAAATGTCGAGGCCACTAAAACCCGCGCGAAAGATCCCAACAAATGACGACGGGGCCCCAACAAAAGTCGCGCCGACACAAAAAAGTCGCGTCGCTGCCCTTGAAAATCACACTGGGGGCTCAAAAAGTCGCGCCTGGGCCCCACAAGTCCCAGCTGACTCCCCTAAATCAATGCCGACACATAATAACTCTGAGGCCACACAAATTGCGTCAGTCCTAAAAAAAAGCGTCTGGCCCTGTAAAAGAAGCGTGTTGGGGCACCGACAACAAAATGCACCGGGAGCCCGAAGAATCATACCGGGGCCCAAGAATATCGCGCAGGGGCTTACAAAAATATAACGACGCCAAAAAATAACAAAGGGACTCCATCGAATGGACCAGAGAACCGGAAAATTCAGAACAGGTCCCGAAAGGACGTCCTACGAAGGACCTTTCTACTCTGAAGAGTGCCATCGGCTGAAAAAATTACTCGTTGAGCAGCCGCAGTGGCTTACCAAATAGGTAAATTCCCCTGCGTCCTGAACGGGTGAAGGGGGACGCGGTAGCTCAGCTGGTAAAGCGTCGGACTCTTGATCACAAGATTGTGGGTTCGAACCTCACAACCGACGGCATTTACCGAGTCCACCCGCGACCAATCGGCGTGAGAGGTTGGCGACGCTATATCGCCTAGCGGTTGAATACGTCGTAGCGGTTGAATACGTCGTAAAATAGCGGTTGACCTAGCGGTTGAATGCGTCGTAAAATAACCCAAGATTCTCCTGAACGGGTGGACTAACAAGAATTGCGCCGGGGTTCCCAAAAACCGCTCTTGGGCCCCATAATTCGCGTAGGGAGCTCTAAATAAATGCAACGGATACTAACAAACTCGCGCCGGGCCCGAAAATTTGCACCGGGACCCACGAAAATCGCGGTGAGGCCCAAAATGCCCGTCGGTAGTCCCAAAAATGATGGTCGAAGCATCAAAAATTCCCCTCGGGGCTCCCAAAAATTGGCGTCGATGGCACCAAATAAGCACAGCTTGGTCCCAAAAATCACATTGGGACTCGAAAAAAAATCAAGACAGAGCTCTTCAAGATAGGAATTCAGTCCGAAAATAAATGTTCGAGTCAGGAAAATCTGTCCGGATACCCAAACAGACCAACTTAAAAAAACGCGTACGACCACCTCCAAAAAAACGTATCGGAGCTCGAAAAATAAGGGCGAGACGCAAAAATATGGCACCGAAGACCTGAAAAATGAAGAATGTCAGATGCTAAAGAATAGCCCACCATAACCTCTCATTTTTTCAGAACAAAATTGTGTTCACAAAGTTCTCTTATTTTCCTTAATATTTCAAAATTCAAACAAACAAAAACATAACCTGACTGAACCTAACTTAGGCTGATTAACTATGCTTAACGGAGGTGAAACATGTCATTAAGTTGCCCCGTATCCAAACTAAACTGCCGTAATACGGCAAGTTGTAGATTTCGTGCAAAACTATTTAAAAAATGCGATATTCATTAATACAGGCTAAGACTGCATTTTTACTTGGGAATGCACCGATTGATACCCGGGCACCAACCATGCAAATTGGTTGGCAAATCCAATTGGCAAATCCTGGCTGCGCCACTGCAACACCCAATGACAATAGATGGCAAAAGTTACTGAACTGCATTTCCGTGGTCCTAACCCCAATCTTGCCTAACCAGGTCCAGTATGCATTTGCTTGGGCCTAAGCATTTTGTATTATATGGGCATCTACTCTTAGACCTTTTTGCACAAGGCAGAATTATGGCACAAGTAGGGCAAATGGAACTACCTGCCACATATTATGTTAGGATTCTGCTTCACGTAAGCATGCTCTTACACCAGGGATGTTGTTTATATATATATATATATATATATATATATATATATATATATATATATATATATATATATATGAGGGAACAAATGCCCTTGCCTCCATGATCCTGTACGGGCAATGGTGCCAAAATTTGATCATCGACATGGCCTCAAAATAGTTGCCTGACGGATGACCGAAGAGTTCCGACTAACATCCCGGCGGTGTCGAGATTTCAGACCAGCATCAGCACCAGCACACCATCACGCGGCAATTGCCGAGCACAATCGGCAACTGGTCGACGTCAGTGCGCATCGTCATCCACCGAGGCATGGCACCGAGACCACCTCGCATATCTCGTCCCGTCCAACACATGATACCGCCGTGTGTCCGTCGACCAGAACGACATAGCGCACATCACGTCAGCCTGGATACGCCGCTCCTCTTCGGACAAACATGTGTCCACTGTTTACAACTAGCGACCGTCAGAAAGCCACCACAGGTGGCTGGCGTGCTACAGCTCCACTCTCTCCGGCTCATCGTCCAGCTCGACGTCGCTGAGATCGATCTCCTCCTCCTGAGGCATCTCGCCGTCCTTGCCGTCCCAAGCGGTCACTTCCTCGGCGGCGGGCAGCGTCGCACCGCCGATGGTGCTGGTCGAGCCGCGTCCGTAAGCCAGGTCGCGCAAGAACTCGTTGATGCCGTCAAACGTGAAGGGGCCGCGTAGCGTGGCGAACGAGCCCTTCTTCTTGTTGACCACCACCATGGCCGGGTAGCCGAAGCCGCCGATGTCGACGGCCGTCTCCAGCGCCGGCTGGGTGGCCGCCTCCGACCACAGCCAGCCCCAGCCCTTTTGCTTGAAGCGGTCACCAAGTCGACTCAACTCGGCCAAGTGTGCGTCGCGGCATGCCGATTGGCAGTCGAGGATGTGCGGCAGGAACGCGATCACACATAGGCCGTGTTCTTCGCAGCCGGCCTTCAGCACCGCGTCCGATGTAATCTGCCGCACAGTCAGGTTAGTTAGTTATTTGGGCTTCAGGACGCTTCGACCACAGTTCTGACCATTCGCGCCCATAACTTTTAGTATAATGCTTCACTGCTGAACGGAACGATTACCTCGATGTGTACGTGGTTTTAAATGTAATCGCCGATGGATAACGAAACAAGTTCCCCGAATGCACTAGCACTGAATTGTTCCCCGGAATGTCTTCATATGTCGAGACAGCTCAAGTTTCTTTCGTAAAACAATCTGGGCTGCTGTGAACAGTACTGGCACGTGAGTAGTGCGTAGCACCGTCAGGGTTTTATATTATTATTATTATTTGGGCGTGAGTCAGGGTTTCCGGACATCGGGGACACTGTGGTCTTTCCTCCACAAAGAGGATGCGTAGCTAACATAGCGATGGTTAGCGTAGGTGTACGGATACGTAACATGCAAAGTGTAACCTCTAGTCTGGACCAACGCAGGCACAACGCCAAAGGTCCCAGGTGTGGTTTGCTTGTATGAAGCTTGTTGTTAACTTCTCTATCCCAGTCCTTTTGCCACTTATCAAGTATGAAGCTTGAGACCCTAGATAAATGATCCCTGGCAGCAAGTGGGAAAATGCGTGTGTGCAGGTTCTCTGCTACTCACTTCGCCGTAGGGTCTACACGCTCGTTGCCGGACACCTCGATGTGGCTCGGGACCCAACACAAGCGGACATTTTTTCCGTCTCGTTCTAATGGAGTAAGACGTATAAGGATGTTAAGTAGTAGAGAGTCTGAGGGATACAATTCGGTCAGTGCCAAAAGGCTGGTAACAAAATCAGATAGGATCACATATAGGGTGTCCTGTGATATCTCTATGAATGACAGTGCCTTTATGATCGCAATTAGTTCTAAGCTATACATCGAGACGTAGACAAGTAAACTAAAGGAACGTACATCGGTATTGCACACAAAAGCACAGCCTGGTCCTGTGGTGTTCTTGGAGCCATCAGTGAAAATCCTTGTGTGTCCTCGATAGACATCCAGGCTCCATTGTTCTCGACAGGCACAGCTCTGACGGGGTGACTCTACAGGGGGACGTCTTCGGCCCAGCCAGGCCAGCAGGCACGTGGCCGGGGCCCAGACTTTTGACCTGATGCGACAAGTCGCTTGGCCCGTATGGGCCCTACGGGCCCGCCCGCCCCTCCGTGATATCTCGATCAAAGAGGCGCGTTGCTCCTCCGTCACAACTAGCACCGTGCGACGGAAGCCCCAATCTCCAGGATTCCGTCCACCCCGGGAGACGGGCCGAGGAGGCGCGACTTACCCGATAAAACTGAGCGGACGGTACACCAGGGGAAGCTGGCCTACCTGCTCATGACATGGGAGGGGTTGTTGGTGCAGGGTTGGAAGGACATAAGCAGGGACGTTGACACCGAATGGACAATGGTATGAGGAGGGAAAGGATGTACAATCAGGTTAGACCAGATGTACCGCCGGATAGTGAGAGAGTAGACGAACACATCTCGTGAGAAAATTTGGACATAATATCCGGTGAGAATGAAAACGAAAGTCCGACCGGGTGTGGAGCGAAGGAATGGGCACCGACTTCAGACGAAACAAGGAGGAAGCTCTGAGAAAAGACGAAAAATAACAGACTGCAGAGGAGAAACAGGCAGTTCAATGTGGACAGAAGGGGTATGACAGACATGATATTCGAGGGTTTCAGAATATATTTGGAGATTCTGAGTTTCTATGACATATTTGCCATTCTATTACATTATTATATGTTATTATATTATTATTTATTTATATATATTATTTATTTATATCTATTATATATATTATTATATTATTATTATTATATTATTCTATGTATACACATATTCTATGACATATTTGCATCCTGGATATGTTCTCTTCCAAACATACAGCCGCAGTGAGAACTACCAGCAATGCAATTTGTGAGTGGCATTTGTGACTGGACACACTGATCACAATCAACACCACTGACAAGCTACTCCATGGCTCCACACACGACGGGACCCTGAGCCGGTCAAACACATGCAGCAGTGGTGTGGTTGTTGCTCTCCGTGCCGACCCGACCCACCTGGTTGACCTGTGGCGGCGGCAGGCTGGCGATCGCCTTGTCCTCTCCCCAGCGGACGATGTCGTCAGCTGTGCGGCCGCCGTCGTATTCGTCGGCCGTGCCCCCACGCTTGGCGCCCGCTCCGAATAATTTTATTGTCGGGTATCCCTTGACGCCGTACTCGGTCGCCTTGGCAGCATTCTCAGTGGCGTCCAGCGCCCCCAGTTTGACCTGCGGCGACGACGAGCGTCACACACCACGGCCAGCCACATGTCGGTGAGCCTACCGCCGAGCGTTACAATATTTCGCCGGTAATATGTTCAAGCTCATTGCAGATGCCATACAATGTTGAAACTGTTCTTGTCTTCCACGCCCGTTAATCTGTAATGAACGTAAAAATAACTGCAAGAACCACGACAGCAGGGGTACCGTACCCGGATATTGAATATCACCGTGTAATTGAACGCTTAAAAACTGCATTGCGGTTTCACTCACTCCGTGCTTCGTAGCTCTCAGCAGCAAGGTATTTCCCCACGAAATAACTCAATTTCTGCTGTCAATACAGCATATCATTATGCCGGTCGTGGTGTGGCCCACTTAAATTCACGCTGTTGGCCAGTGAAGTAGGCCAACCTGCCTGCTCCTCAACAAGACATCTCTGGTCCAGGACGGAGCCGGCCGGAGCGACGGCAGTATTCTCACCTTGCCCTTGAGGCGGGTGGCTGCCTCTGCCCAGTGTGGGGCCAGATTCTTGCAGTGGCCGCACCAGGGTGCGAAGAACTCCACCAGCCAAATGTCGTCGGACTCGATCACTAGCTTGTCAAAGTTACTGTCGGTGAGCACCACTACATCTTTGTCGGTGCCGCCGCTGCTGCTGCCACCCGACGACTGCGGCAGACATATGCCGTCACCGTCAGCGTCGCTGGTGCTGGATGATAACCTCACCAGACCGTGCAACGTGAATGCTGCCGTTCTGAATAAGCGCTGTTCATTATGACATGGCAACGGTGACTGCAGGAAATACATGCACTGGATGAAACTGGCCACAAAATCTGCGGGTAAAAACGCGGATTGGCGCTCCTGACAAGCCAATGCACACCGCCATGAACACATCGATCACATTGCAATAATTTCAATTAACTGAGCGAACAAAAGTGTTGAACTTTTTGGGTGGGGGAGACGGTAGAGGCATGACAACTACGATAACTTCGGTGTGCATAGGACAGACCTTGCGCTGAGCTGAGCTTGCTGTGAGGACCTGAATCCATCACATTATGGCGTAATTCCATTCAATGGAATGAATGAATTGAAAGATATAACCTTCGCTCATTGATATAAAAAAAAAATCATCCAATAACACCAAAAAGATTAGTATGTATTCAGGTCGCCTCTTCTTCAGATCAGATTTGAATGATAAATAGGCAGGACAACTGGAAAACATATCCGCGAATCACGTGACGAGCAAATCATGCCAGTTCTGGAAGTAATATCGGTCAACAACGCAACAGCCCTTAATGGTATACTAACTATGGTACCCATCAATTGATTGAAATTACTTTAATCGACCGTTTGACGCGTAATCAATGACCCAAATAGTCGGTAGAACACTGATCGGTAGTCTAGACGCTACCTGATAAGTTTCAAGCCATTGGAGTTCAGGGGTGCATCGACTGCATAAGTCATATAGCTCAGCTTCCAGCCAATTCTCTCGCGCGGCAGGGGAAAATGTGAGTGCATGTAGCGACTCAACCCTTACCTTTCTGGGAAACAAGAGGATAACGTAGGTCAACATGCTGATTGCTAAGCTCTCTGAACGACATATCCATTGATGACCCAAGTCCCGTGGCAGACCGACATACGGTGACTACAACACTCCGTTCTTAAATTCTTGGCTCGTGGTGTTGATGTTCCCAGGTGAACGAACGGCTCACCTTGCCACCGATGCGGGCGTTGACAAGGCGTTGCACTGCCTTCAGGCCAGCGTCTACCAAGCCCTGCGCCGAGCGGGCACCATTGTAGTCCTCCGGCTTCTGTTTGTTGGCACCGAACACCTTGATGGCTGGGAAGCCGTTGACACCGAACTGGCCACCGAGAGAGCTGTGCTTGTCGGCATCCACGGCACCCACCTTCACCACGCCCTGGCGGAGGAACAGAGCTGGTCAATCTACGCCCCTGTGATGGGACGGAGGTGGTCAGTAAGTGTGTACCACCACCTCACTCCTGTGACGAGACAGAGGTGGTCAGTAAGTGTGTACCACCATATCGCCCCTGTGACGAGACAGAGGTGGTCAGTAAGTGTGTACCACCACCTCACTCCTGTGACGAGACAGAGGTGGTCAGTAAGTGTGTACCACCATATCACCCCTGTGACGAGACAGAGGTGGTCAGTAAGTGTGTACCACCACCTCACTCCTGTGACGAGACAGAGGTGGTCAGTAAGTGTGTACCACCATATCACCCCTGTGACGAGACAGAGTTAGTTAGTTATTTGGGTTTTAGGGCGCATCAACTGCATTGGTTATACAGCGCCCATAACAAATGTGACGAGACAGAGGTGGTCAGTAAGTGTGTACCACCACCATACCCCTGTGACAAGACAGAGGTGGTCAGTAGACATGCACCACCACCATACCCCTTTGACAAGACAGAGGTGGTCAGTAGGTATGTACCACCACCACACACCTGTGATGAGACAGAGGTGGTCAGTAGACATGTACCACCACCACAACCCTGTGACAAGACGGAGGTGGAATGCCCTGGTAGATGTGGCCATATAATCCCTTTCCTGCTGCATAAAATCCGCGACTCTGAGTCAAAATAAGGTTCCACCTCCAGTTGCGTTGCCCTGTGTAATGGCAACTGAAAACAGATGGCACAAAAATACATCTTGCTCCATTCCCTGTTGTGACGATACTTGGCTATCGACTCGCTGTTTGTTGTTGCCTTCCTGGTCATCTTCCTTCAGTAATGCATGATGAATGCTGCAGTGGTGTTAAGCAATCTGTATGCTGTACATATGCATGTTCTGAAACTCATTGCAGATTTTGCCGAACACCCAGTTTGCAACTATTCCACATCAAATGGACGCATCTATCCTTTTTAGCCTCCAGCAATAATGCTAAAGCTATAGCTGAAGCTATGATTAGATGGCTATCAGCAATCCAAGCAGAGCGAAGTAAGCGTGACTTCAGCCACCGCACGCGAAAACTTCAGTTATTCGAGGTTAAGGGCACTTCAACAAAAATGTGATCATTTAGACGCGAAAACTTCGGATTCTGACGTTATCGGCGTTCTCCGAAGCCAAGATAATGAGCTTCTTTGGTTCTTCCAACTATTTTGTGACAGCTAGTCAAAATGTCAAGAAGAAGCTTGGAGCTTGGTGTAAAATAAAAACATTTTAGGCTTTTGCAGGCTATTAGCCATGGCCTTATTACCATAATGCATGGCAAAATAAAGCATTCCTTTATTTTAGATCATGATGCACAATAGTATGAACAACATTTTGAAATCGATAACAAAATAAAGGTGTTATTAAAAATAAGAACCTTAAAAAAATTCGGGTTAAAAGGTTGAACAAATGAAGAAAAAATGAAATGCCATAGTCAAATTCATTGTATTCCTATTTTAATGAGAACTGACATCTTGTTCTTCATTTAATTACAATCAGTTTTTCTTGTTCTTTGCAAGGTTGCAAGACACAACATCAAAAGTTTGACAATCTATATCTCCTTAACCCTTGGCTGGATAAGATTTGCAGATATGAATTCCAGGCCCTGAAAAACCAAATGAAGTGATTTTCATCAAAATATTAGTTACCATAGCGATTCCACCTTGGTGGTCTGTTGTGGAACACCCCTATTTACTATTATTTATTGTAGTTTAAGGCGCATCAACTGCACAGGTCACATAGCCTTACTGTTATAATATAAATTCCTCTGCTTTATTAAACTTTTAAGGTTAGCATTTGTGAGCATTTTCTCATATATGTCTGCATCCCATTGAGTCTTCATGATGATTTAAATATCGACATATGTGTAACTTTTCCCAAAAAAGGCCTTACATATTATCTGCTTGATGCTGGAATCCGCGAGGTTGTCGAGGCTGAGGCGAGGCTCCCTTATCCACCACCAAAACCATCATCACCATCTTCACAAACCAATAGCTATATGCATCCCTAGCACTGCAAGCATTTTGCTAATAATGCATCGGGATATGATGCACAAACAAGAAAAGCAAATGGTCAACCATGGTGCTATGACATCATCCTTAACATGCTTGCATGCACTCACTTTATTTTCAATTCATACCTTGAGCGCTGTGGCCGCCTTTTTGTAATCCGTGGCCAAATTCTTGCAGTGACCACACCATGGGGCATAGAATTCCACAATCCAGATACTGTCACTGTCAACAACTTCTTTGTTGAAATTGCTGGGTGTCAAGTCTATGACATCATCTCTTGCTGTGTAAAGACAATTAGCCACTGCTAACAGCCAAAAGACTGCCAAAGCTGAAAGCAAGGCAAATGGTCAAACATTGAAATGGTCTGACATGTTGAAATGGTCAAATGTTGACATCAGAACTTCATAAGTAAACAGAGAAACATCAGGTACTAGCCAGATGACACATCATCCTAACATAGATATGAATTAGAGTTGAACAACAAAGGCTTAGTGAACCTTATACATGGAAAATATGCGCTGAATAAGGATGCAATTATTTTGCTGCTGAAAACACCTTAAAATCTGCTTGCTAGTCGTGTGACCGAAAGAAGTCATGCCCACAATTATACTTGTTGATTGTATTGCAAGGCAAGCATGCACTGAAAAATGTATGCAACTCTACTATTTGCTAAACTTCCACACATACAGAGACACCAGAAGCAAAACGAAAGTTCTCGCCAATCCCTCACCAATTCAGTCTAACTATCAAACCTTGAACCTCTCACCATTACTGAAATTTGTTCTGTTCCCTGTGGGGGAAATATGTCAACCATGTGATTTTTTGCAACATATCCAGACTTCTTTGTTTAAAGTTTAATACTGCGAGGGCATCATCTGGATATTGTTTTGAAAGAGGTGTATACAATATCGAGAAGGTATCAGATGTCACATGGATCCAGAGAGGGTCATGTCACCCTGGGGTGACCTGATCAACCAACAATATGGAATAAAAACATGACCTTGAGCAGCTTAACAGCACCAAAATTGTTTCCAGGAAGCATTAACCCTCTCGGGGGATTAATGCTCGGTCGTCTCGGGGGGGGGGGGAAATTTCCAAGTTGATTTTTGGGTTGACAAGAATTTTAAGGCTGTGGTCAATTTCGCCTTCCTTTTCTGATTCCAAAATTGTTTTGTTTTTCAAATCTCTCCTGAAATTAACTACCCAGAGCCAAGAACATGAAGTCAGTTTTGAAAACATGGACCCTAGGGACGTCATTTGGGGGGGGGATACAATTTTGGGGTGGTTTCTGGCCCTATTCGTCCAGCGCTTTCCGATGACACCTCTTTCGTTTTCGTGCGACGCTTAGTTTGAAGATTAGACGGGGGTTTCTATCAACCCCCTATGAGACTGGGTGTGAGGATCTGACCGGAAAGATGGGAAGGGATGAATGAAAGCAATGAAACCTCAGGACCAGATCAACTCCTGACCAATGGTTGCCCAGATCCCCCAGTGTCTGCATCATACATAGAAATAACACCATCCAATTGGAGACGCCTAAAGCATAGAGGAATTGCATATTGTGCTATATTTGTCTGATAAGACAAATATAGCAAATATATAATTTCCCTCACTCTTGTAGCTTCAATAGCTTCTATGACCAGCCAGAAGGCCAAGGGGTAGCCAAGGGTACGAGTTTATCCTCCGGGAAATTAAAGGTTTCTGAAATATTTTGTGTTAAGTACAAGCATATAACATATAGCCCTTTCCTTAAAACATTTCATTTGTCTAATGCTATCACTCAAGATTTAATTTGCCTTCTTGGATCTCGTGAGCTTACACAAATGTGCTCTCTCCATCGATGTATTCTCAATTCTTGGTACAGTTGGCAATGATTTTGCTGGGGTAAATTGAGCTTATCCAGAGAACGCCACTTTTCACTACACAATTAACACAATATATGTCAAACCAATGCTCTATTAAGAATGACATGCAATGGACATGGTTAGAGCAACAGCACAGTAATAACTACTCTGGAAGTAAAACACATGATAAAATAAACCTGCTTACCGACAACACAACTGGCTTATCATTGTTAGGCAGGGCATGAAGGAGGAACCAAACAAATGCAGAACATTCGTATGCATGTTTGTATTTCTTAGAGATAACATTATTTGAAAAATTGAAGTGATGGAGAAAAAGTATTAGTTCGGTGCGGTTCGATTTTAGTTTAAAATAATCTAGCATGTACTAAGCTTTTGATATCCCTCAGGACACTGGATCGCCTAAAGCCTACATACGTTGGATCGCCAAAAACCTATCGATGTTGAGTCGCTAGACACCTAGGAATGTTCGATATGATAAAATGTACACATGTTCAGCAGCATAAAGCATACGGATGTTGGACTGAGGAAAGCCTGCCGATGTTGGATTGCATAAATACCCTTACATAAAAACGCATTAAATGATTGCTACACCTAATATTCTATTGCATTGTGTCCATATCCTATCGTAGGATGTGCAGGAATGAGGAGGGCTACAAGTGGCAGATTGGGGCACTGAGAGATAGGTTAGCAGGGAGGGGATATCCACATATAATCATAAGTGGAAGTCTGAATAGGGTAAACAAAATGCGGAGGGGGAACTACGAATTACAAAAAGTATGAAGGCACTGTAGAAAGTTTCCCCTTGATAGTGATGTTTAGTAGCTACTTATCTGATATAAGTGGAATTCTCAGAGAAAAACGTCATCTTTTAGACAAATCTGACAGGCTAAAAATGGAATTTCCAACTAACACAATCATAGCATACAAAAGAGGGAAAATCTTGAAGACCATCTTGTGCACAGCAAAACCCAGGTAAAAACATGGTAGGTAGAACCCAGGGGAAGCAAGCATGTGGCAATAACTGTCCGATATGTAAACGTGTGTATGAGGGGATGACAAGGTGAAGAAGAACACGGTGATAGGACGATTGGATGCAGGACGAATAATGGTGCAAAATGACAATAGTGTGCAAAATGCATTTATATAATGCACCATACACCACATACACCATAATGGCATGTGGTGCACAAAATGCAGCTCATTTTTTGTTTGATAAACAGAAGGAACTGTATAACCACATAGAAAATCATCTATGAAGTATTCAAAAACAGCACAACACTCCCAATTTTCCAAATTCAGCAAACCTAACACAGCCCGACCTGCGGTTGAAAATTTGTTCTCCAATTTTGTCCCCCCCAAAAAAAAAAAACCAAAACGATGTACATTTTCGAACCTAAAAAACATAATCTAACCAAACCAAACCCAACTACTTTGTTTTATGGAGGGAAGATGGGTGAAAGACATATTGCATGAACACCTTAAAGCACAGTACCATTTTGGGTGGAATAAAATATAATGAAGAATGTCAAGTTAAAAAAAGACCTAACCCAAACTACTGATGCAGGATATCCTAAAACCTACCCATGCTAAATCACCAAAAACCTACTGGTGACGGGTCACCAACAACTGACATTGGGTCACCCAATATCATTACACCATTCAAAGAGTATGCATGATCTGCCATTTCAATGCCAAATGGCATAAAGTCATAAAGTGTTAAGGCTTAATAAGAGCCACAGGGGCCCATCTGTGTTAAGCCTATCTAGAAAAGATACTATAAAAGTACATACTCTCACCCCAATCAATCCATTATCTCAAGTTCCCAGGGAGCTATATACCCAGTCTATCTAGCACCATTCACACTGCTCAACAATTACAAACTCCTCCATGATTTCAAATAGTGAAAATTTCTGTTATATGTGATTTCCCAAAGAAATGGTAGAGGAAGAAGTTGTTAGGTAAGCTTCAGCAAGTTCAGTCCATACATTTGGTTTTCAGTATGTTCAACAGCTTCTTCTGCAAAAATTCCCATAAAACATACAGCTACAGATACTTGGTGTCCTAACACCTACACCTGGACATATTGTGTGGCATAAAGCCTAAACTTATGGATATTGGATATCACAAAGCCTACAGATGCAAATGTGTAATCATACAAAACCTACATCTATTGATGTCTGAATGCACCAATCTATGCCTACTGATGCCAGACAATATAAAATAAAAAAACAAAAATATATAGCAGAATCATTAACTGCAAACTCCCCATTTGTCACAGTTTACAGTCTTTAGAAGCAGTCAGTTGGGTATTGATATAGAAGAAGCCCTTGGTACAAACTGGAGAAAATAATATGCATTGGACTTGTTGAAGCTTACCCACCAACTTTTCTCTCTACCATTTTTTAAAAAGAAATCTGTTGTTAGATGGGATGGGGAATGGGATAAATAAAAAAAGAAACCACTGCACCAATTTTTTGTTTAAAAATATTGATATAGTGATTTGTTATGTGATTTGAATGAATTTGACATTCACTTCATTGGGGAAAGACAACATTTCAGGACATAAGCAATTCAACTGAACTGTTTATAATTCAATCAAGTTGTCATTTATCCAAGAAAAGAACCTTAGCCAATTCAATTAACATTCAAAAACACAAGAAAAACATCTGGTTGAAAATGCACATAAATGTAATTTTCTCTCTCCACAACAAAATATAGGAAAAGTGTGGGGAAATGGGTGTCTGGGTGGGGCAACATATAGCGAAGAATGCTAAAAATTACAAAAAAAAATTAACCTAACCTAACACACAGATGATTGATGGCCTAAGACCTACTGATGTTGGATCTCCTAAAAGCTACTGATGTTGGATCACCTAAAACCTAGAGATGTTTGATCACCTAAAGTCTAGGTATTGGATCACATATATTAGGTGGGTTGCAACCCACTTAATGTAGAATCACAGCTAATGGCACCACCACTGTTTTGTTGGATCATTGAGCACCTGCCAATGTTGTGTCATATAAAACCTATGGATGTTTGACCATCTAAAATCTACTGATGCCAAATATCCTAAAATCTGCATATATAAAATATTAGTAGTGGTTAATGTGTTACTAGGCATAATTATGACAACTCATCATGTGTAGTGGCACACAGTGATCACAAAATAAACATAAAACATTGGCATTATTATAATATAAATCTGTAAAACACTGCAATAGAACAAATCTTAGAACCAAGGTAACTTGAACAAGGCACCACTCAGCAAGTGCCACTAGAAATAAGATAGAAATTGTGGGACTTGGAAATGGTGCTACATAATATTATGGTGATATTTAATTTACCTATCTGAATATCATATGGGAATATTGTAACTTGGAACAATATTTTAGTTACATCATTCAATAAACAAAATTCCATGAACTTATGAAAATATGTATTCAAAATCATAAACACAAACCAAGAATTCTTCTTACAGTCTGCAAGTAGCACACAAAAAACATCATGACATGGCCAATACAGTTGGCTTTGCTGTGCTGATGGCAATTCCATAATTTTAAATAGTAAATATCCCCATCATATATGATTTCCCAAATAAATGATAGAGGAACAAGTTACTTGGTGAGCTTCAACAAGTCCAGTCCATACATTTTTTCCTGATTTGTGCTCAGGTCTTCTATGTAAATACAAATTTTGGTTGAACCATTTCATATTCCCAAACCAATACTACAGTATGCAGTAACAGTAATTAGCAAGTATCAATGTAAACATTTTGTTGACATCAATGAAGTATACTTTTGTTATCATCTCATCTTCTGTCACTCCTGAAATGGGCTGTTAACAGCATCCTTCAATAATTTAACCATAACACCAATCTGTCATCTGGCAGTTGTATGTTGGCTGTAACATGCTGTAATATTGAGTGCAGTCTCCACTTTCAGAAAGTGTATTGCTACTTGCTGATATTTATTACCTTAATTCTACATATTTCAGCAGTGTCAATGGCAAACAGTATCATGTTACTGAAACTGTCATAAAAAAGTAGAATTAGTGATTGCTTCCAACTTATGGTGTTCATTATGCCAGATCTGATCTATTTTTTTCAATACATCAGTGGACTTTAGGTATTCCAACATCAGTAGGTTTTAGGGGATCCAGCATTAGCAGGCTATAGGTAATCCAACAGTAGATTGTAGGTGATCAAATATCAGTAGGCAAGGTTAGGCTTTTCATCTTTATCTTGCATTATTCTTCATTATATATTACCCCACCCAAGTCCTGTATTGCCTGCACTTTTCCAATAATGTGTTAGGGAAAGAGGGAATAACATGTAGCTGCAGTGCTAAAACTTTCCTCTGGTGTTTTAATGGTATTTGAATGGATTTAATGTTCATTTCTTGGTGAACTGAGTTGGTACCTATTGAGATATAGGTGCTTAAGGTTGCTTATAACTTCAAAAGTTATCATTTCACAAAGAAATCAATTTCAAATTCACTCAAATCACATTATAAATCAGGAAAACAAATTTTTAAGTTAAAAATTGGCCTATGGTATTCTTCTATATACCAATTTACCATCAGTTGTAAGCAGACTGCCATTAAAAAAAGAAGCTTATTGAATCATTAACTAGTTCTACTTGGAGGAGTATGGTGATATAAACCACCAATTCACAATGAGCAGGATGTCACATATCTCATGAACCCACAAAATATTGATATCCCTCATAGAACATTATGAGGTTTTACAGTAGCAATTTGCTTTTTATCTTTCTGAGTCATTAGGTGGTTTTACAGCGGCTTTTTGCTCCCAGGTCACTTGGTCTCAGGAACAAGATAGGGGGAGAAGAGCTGGCATAATGATACGCAAAAATTAAAAGTGACCACCAAATCTATTTCTTGTATCAGTTTTAATACTTAAATAGTTTTTACTATTGACACTGCTGAAATAAGTAGAATTAAACTTACAAACATTAGTAAATTTCAATAAGCATTTTTATTTGCATGGAGACTGCACTCAGCTCTACGATGTCTGGCAGCGACGAATGACTGCCAGATGACAAGAAAGGGATTCTGATGAACTGGAGCCACTGAGATGGTTCCATGATAGCTTCACGCTGCCCTGCGGTAAGACCTCTCACTTTCTGCAGGCATTCAACTTCTGGTATCTTTGAACCAAAGTGGTCATACACCTACCTCACAGCAAGGGTTTGTGACCCGATGAAACATTGCATCCATATCCAGTTCAAGTTGTTTATTTCAACAGCCCGGTTCTGTACGCACCACATTCAGTTACATTTTGAGTGCAAGTAACGCTACTGTAGGAAGTGCAGAAGATCCCCGGTTAACATGCCTCTCACATAACATCCACTAGGGGGGTTCGGCCACCTAAGATCTGAAACTAGAAGCGCACAATTTGGAGGAATTACAGCTGTAGTGAACTCGCTGTGTATACATTTCATGACAGCAGGTCAATGTCTTCAGGGTCAAATGATGTCACAATCGGCCTCCACTCCACCCCAGCCGGCACTGCCAATACGTACAGAAAGTATGCTCGTTCCACTGCCGAACGGTAGGTGGAGACCGTTCATATGTACGCTAGCTACGTACGCTGGTACAGACTGTGTGTGCTGTCATTATGGTTGGTAGTACAAACCCATTGTGCGATCGTTACTGCCAGCATTCTTATCATTAAATGTTCTCCAACGTACTTCTTCAGTTCATGTCTGTAATGTTTTAGTCAAAGCCATGAATGACTTGGAAGGATCAAAACCGACTAGACGGGAGAGCAAATTGCCGCTGGAAAACCACCTATTTTTGGCTTCAACTAAAACATTCGGAATATGGACAAAAAATGTACCTACATCAGACAGCATTAATATGAAGAAGAATTGGTTTCAACCAATTTTTGCAGTTTCCTTTTCATTGACAAAAATTGCTGCTTGGTTGTGGGAAGAAAACATTACACAATGTTTTTAGTCTATTATTAGTAAGCCATTTGATATTCAAAAACCCATACCCCAATATGCAGCATGTAACAGATCAGTTGGTACAAGAGCACCTCGCTTGCGAGCTGTGTTGTGAATATTTAATATTTGTGGCATGAGCATGTCAGGAGTATCAGGCATGGACATAAAAGTCATAAAGTCATAAAGTATTAAGGCTTAATGAGAGCCACAGGGGCCCATCTGGGTTAAGCCTATCTAGAAAAGGTACTAGAAATGTACATACTCCCACCCCAATCAATCCCTTATCCCAAGTTCCTAGGAAGCTACATATCCCAGCCTATCTAGCACCACTCACTTGCTACCGCATAACACCCTCAACAATCACAAGCCCCTCCCATCACACCCATTGTGCCACCATAGACAATCTCATCAGCATCACATCCCGAAGGAAGGTGCCGAATCCACTGCTAGGAACACCCCATACAAATTCATAAAGCATTCAGACTTAATAGTGACTCACTTGCTATTGCATAATACACTCAACAATTACAAACTCCTCCCATCATACCTATTGTGCTACCATAGACAATCTCATCAGTATCACATCCCGAAGGAAGGTGCTGAATCCACTGCTAGGTACACCCTATATAAAGTTATAAAGCGTTTAGACTTAATAAGAGACTCACTTGCTATTGCATAACACACTCAACAATTACAAACTCCTCCCAACTCCCAACTCCTCCCTGTCGATCAACCCTCCCTGGAATACAGAAAAACAAGCCCCCTATTCTTATAATGATTGTCTATGCCGTTTTTAAAGATGTTCAGTGTGTTGCTACTGACAATGGTTCCTGGCAGCTGGTTCCAGTGTTCTACTACCCTGCTGGTGAAGAAAGACTGTCTTAACCTTATCCTGCTGTGATTAACTTTAATTTTGAATTGATGACCTCTAATTGCATCATTTATGTTAAATTCAAACATTTCCCTGAGATATCCCTGTTCATGACCATGAACAAATTTAAAAACCTCGATGAGATCTCCTCTCAGCCGTCTATATCTATGTGAAAACATTGAATTTCTTCAATCTTTCCTCATATGCCAGGTTGCCTATACCATTAACCATTTTTGTTGCCCTCTTTTGTACTCTCTCTAAAAGCCAACAATCTTTCTCATAACTAGGGGACAAAGCTTGGGCACAGTATTCCAAATGTGGCCTGACATATGCACAGTAAAGCTTCCTGATGACCTCCTCACTTTTGTATGACACATTCCTCTGTATTGCCCCAAGCATTCTTAGTGCCTTCTTCCCGGCTTCTTTGGTCTGTTCTGATG
Source organism: Ashinkailepas kermadecensis (assembly GCA_034440615.1). NCBI lineage: Eukaryota > Metazoa > Arthropoda > Thecostraca > Neolepadidae > Ashinkailepas > Ashinkailepas kermadecensis. The sequence continues at coordinate 63,484 of JAOTOM010002951.1, forward strand.
CCCCCAATTTTGTGTTCAAAATAACACCTAAGTCCTTCTCCTGCTGAGTCACAGATAGTACTTGGCCACCCATCAAGTACGGAGCCTTCATATGCTGCCTACCTACATGCATGACTTTGCACTTATCAAAATTAAACTTCATTTGCCATTTTTCGGACCACTTCACTGGCTCGTCTAAGTCTTTCTGCAGCAAAACCTGCTCATTGTGCCTTGTTATTGCCCTAAAGATCTTCATATCATCCGCAAATTTCAAAACCTTACTGCTTAGGCCACATTCAATGCTATTCACATATATAATGAACAATAGTGGCCCCAGTACCGACCCCCGGGGGACTCCACTAAGAACATTTTGCTATGATGACTTTGTACCATTTAGCATCACTCTCTGCTGTTTATCTGACAGCCACAACTCTATCCATTTTAGGATGCTACCTGCAATACCATGGACCTGAAGCTGCAACATTAACCGTTTATGGGGTACCTTGTCAAAGGCCTTACTAAAGTCAAGATATGCTACATCAACCTGATTTCCCTGATCAAATTGTTATGTAGCAAAATTCAAGGTATATATCAAGATCAAAGTAAAACGTGACTTTTGTATTTTTTTATTTTCATATGGGGTATTTGAACGTGGAAATGATGATGCGACTACTCATTTTCTCTGCAAATGATTACTTTTCAGTTGGCAAAGAAATACACTAGCAAAATCTTCACTCTACAAATATAGCATATTGCGTATACTGGTTTTCCGGTTATGTTTTGTTATGTTATGTTATGTTATGTTAGGTTAGGTTATGTTAGGCTAGGTTAGGTTATGTTAGGCTAGGTTAGGTTAGGTTAGGTTGGGTTAGATTAGATTAGATTATATTATGCTATGATACATTTTATATATTATGCTGAAAATGAGTGACCGCATCGTCTTCATCATGTCAGAAAGCATACCATTACAAAAAAAATGAAAAATCACATTTTACCTCGATCTTGATATTTACCCCTGGGGTATATGACTTAAAAGTAATCATTTGCTGTGAAAATGAGTGACTGCATCATCTTCATCATGTCAGAAAGCATACAATTACAAAAAAAAAATCCAAAAAATCACATTCTACCTTGATCTTGATATTTACCAAATTCAAAAAGTCCAAGAGATTTGTGAGACACGATCGCCCTTTTCTAAACCCATGTTGAGTATCTTGAATCAATCTGTTTCCTTCCAGAAAACTAACTATTCTATCCCTGATAATTGATTCGAGTACCTTGCAGACTAGGGATGTGAGGCTTACTGGCCTATAGTTTTCAACTTTCCCTCTTTCTCCTTTCTTGAAAATAGGAACTACATTTGCCCTTTTCCAATCTGTTGGAATTTCATTTTGTGAAACTGATCTACAAAATATTATACTAAGTGGAATTGCCACTTCCTTTTCAGCTTCCCGCAATACCCTAGCATAAATTCCATCAGGTCCTGCTGCCTTGTTTGGCTTTATTTTTATGATATAATTGAAAACAATATCACTATCAATGAAATCAACATTGTGTATCTGATCACCTGTCACTGAACTGTGGTTCACGGTTGGCAGATTAGTCACATCCTCCACTGTAAACACTGATTTAAACTGCTTGCTCAGCTCCTCAACCATCTCACCATCCTCACTCAATATAGTCCCATTTACTTCCAGTGGACCAATTGTGCTTGAAACTTTACTTAGCTTGTAGAAACTAAAGAACTTTTTACTGTCCCCATTACAGTTCCTAGCCAAATCCAATTCTTTTGCTCGCTTTGCTGCTCTGATTTTCTGCTTCACAGCATCTCTAGATTTTTGATACGACCTTAGATTTACGAGATTTGAAGCTTCCTTAAATACTCTAAATGCATCTTTCTTAGCCTTAATTGCTTTCATCACATCTGGTGTAAGCCATGCTGGCTTTCCTACCCTTCTTTTGCGCCTTTGCTTTTGGGGGACATGTCTAATCTCAATTTCCCTCAAGTAAGATTTGAACTTTTCCCACATTTCACAGGCATTTAAATCAAAGAATTCTTCTTCCCATTTTATGGCGCCTAAAGCCTCTCTCATGCAGTCAAAGTCAGTCCTGTTAAAATTTGGAATCTTTGCCAAATTATCCTTGATTGTCCCTGCTACCTGTGCCTTGAATCTCACTATGTTATGGTCACTTCTTCCCGGAGTTTCTCCTACAGTCAAGTCTTGAACTAAACATATAAACTTGGTTGACATTGATGAAGTATACTTTTGTTATCATTATATCTATTGGTGCTCAGGAAATTGTCTTATAACCATATCCTTTGCTTATTTAACCATAGCACTAACTTGTCATCTGGCAGCAGTGTTGGAAATATTGTCCTTTTTTGGAACTTTTGTCATCCAAAGAATTATACACTCCCCCAAAAAATATACTCCTTACATTACATGATATATCATGAAGAGCCTTGCTTAAACAGCAATCTCAACCAGCTGTCATAATCCAATGGTATTATTGGATTGTGATGAAGCAGAGGATGCAGCATGCTCCAAGGGCCTGTAACATATGGTAATTAATGGCTGATAATGAAAAACCCTTCTAGTTTTGGTGCTCTTCATCTCGTCTAGCCATGTTATGTCCTTGCCACCACTTGGCAACATCATTGAGAATAATGCACATTTGTTATTTCAGGTGACCATGAGAGCTGCAGCAACATTCCAAGAGGATGCAGAAGTGGAACAGAAAATGAGATGCAAGCAAGACTAGACAAGTGCCAGCTTGCTAGCATGTGCAACAGATGACAGCAGATGCTCAAGGATCACTGCAATCTGCATACAACATTAATACCAATGTATTTGTTCCATGAAATGGTGCAGGTGGTATGTAATTGTCTGAAACATGTGAATTAATAAACAGCGATGCCTTCATGTGTACATTATTTTGATTTGTGAAAATGCTGGACCCAGTAGTGTTCGGAAGAATGCAAGGCTAGACAGAACTAGACAACTAGAGAAGTCCCTACACAGCTTGAAAATCACAAAAGCAATCACATCCCCAAAATATTTGTGGACATATGTTATGATTTGTCATGGCATAGCAATGTTCAGGAAGCTGCAGGGACAAAAAAGCCAAATAATGGAGTTGATTGGGGTATGAGGTGGGGTGCACTTCACAATTTCCTGAAACATTTTGTTAGAGCACAACAATGCTTGTGAGTTACTGTATGGGTGCACTGAAGGGGACCAATCCCTTATTCCTGAAAATATACTGTCTTACAAAAATGAAAGCTTTATTTCCAAAACAAAACAAAACAAGCTGAAAGGTTCTTCCATCAAAATCCAACACATTAAGAACACACTTATGAAAATACTATTTCTAGGTCATGGATGTTCATTTATGAAAATTATTTGGGATGGGGAAATACATGAAAGGCAATGGGCAGGGTGAAATAGATTGGGGGCACACTCCATAGGGTCCCATGTTAAAAATTGTAATTTGAGAAGCAAAGCAAACATTGAGGGTCCATTTGCCCCCCCCCCCCCAGTATATAAAAGAACCCTGTCCTAGGCGTGCCACTGCATGCATGGGCACCAACAGAGGAATACAAATGTGCACCACTGCAAAATATAAGGAATCACAATTTTGCTATGGCTACCCATACTTCTCAACATTAAGCTGGTTGTGCATACATCATTATAGCTAGGTAGCTATATTTCTGCTTTGATACTGAAGTTTACACCAACAAGAATAATTAAATTTCAAGAAACCTCAATTGGGCCTCAGTTCCTACATCGGCCGATACTACACGAGATCAACTAGTAGTCTCACTACCTGGTCCTTGAATTATCCGACTATATCCACGTAGGTCGTTCCTACCAAGGTTGGCGATGCCTACAACGAGCCTCTTTCGTCTCTTTCCATCCAGTGGGCAACTCAGTGCATACAAGAAACATTCCTCACCAAGTGAAAGAAACCTCTATTCTCGGCTCACCTAATGAAGGGAAACCACCATTCCCAGACTGGTCAGACCCGAACGGCGCTTCTTGGATTCGATGGATTCGCGGCTCTCCAGCTGCCACTCCGGTCGGAGCTTTTTTAAACTACGGCCAAGAAAGGCTATAAATAATGCATTCCTTTTTGTTTCCTTGAAGATTGAGATGTTCTACATAACTTGACATGAACAAAACTGATCGTTTTGCATCCTGGACCAGTCCAGAGCAATAGAACAAAAAAGATATCCGATGGATTTTACGCAAGAAAATGACCTAAATGGTACCAAAACGTTCTTCAAACCTGGTTACATTTTACAGTCAAATGGACCACCATATAACCAGAAATTTCAGTGTTCTTCCATTTCATGACCTACATTGTTTCAGTACACCACAAACTGGTGGCAATAATAGTGTTTATGCCACTCCGACAACTAATTTCTTCCACTCCGGGAAAATGGAAATTTAGCCGTCATGTTCTTATACACCGCAAAGTGAGGGGTGGTTATGAGCCGCTTACTGGGCTTTCGTCAACTCCGGCTGCCCGTATGGAGGCTGCTGATTGGCTTAGTGGTTTGAACTCAGCCAATGTGATGAAATCTTTGTTGCCAAAGGTAAAAGAGCAGCTTGTCTCGATTGCATTGTTTTTGTGACAATGTAACACAAGTTGCTGCCAGCCCTGATGAAGGCTAAGGCCAACCCAAGGCCTATTGAGTCAGCCAAGGCAACGGCGGAGGTACCGAAGCCGGGGAGGAAGCCATTGTTATTTTTCTGTTTTCGTTCTCCTCAGGTGTGCGTCTGGAGAAAAGAGGTGCTGTGGGAATAGTAACTGGTAGATGCTGCTTTATTATCTTCTGTGACTCCTATTTTCTGGCATACCCCTTGTAGGAATTCTGTTTTTTTCTGCCAATGCCATTGCGGCGAATATGGTTAATTGCTATTAATGCTGTCTTTCGATGGGTAACAGTTGGAGCATGCTAATCACAGGTGTAAATTTGTACACTTTTGTGGTTGCCAATGTGACATGATGATTTCCAAATTTAACATAATGCCTATGGTGGTGCATGGAATAAATGGATTCAAATTTCCTATTGGAAACATTTTTTGTCAGTCTTGATACATTGTTTTTTAAATCCAACCATGCCATGGGCATTCTTCATCAGCACAGGGTTCAGGACCAATCATTTTCCATAAGGGATATTGAGGTTTTGTGGTTCCTGATGTGAAAGGCATAATTCTTGTTCATCGTCACTTTGTTTCTAGTTGTAAATTTGCAGTTTAGGGTAATTTTGGGTTATTGAAATTCCTTTTTCCAATGCCATGTTTATAAATGTGGTTTACATGGTGCGACCACTCACCTCCATTGTAAATACATACCTTCCAGTTGGCAGGCAAAACAACACCAATAAATGGGCTTAGAGTTGGGTAATATAGTGTAAAAATTAATTTGCAAAAGAAAAAAGGGGCATAATCTACCCTAACCTAGCCTAACCTTCAATGCAAAAAGAACAATTCTCTTGAAAGAGGGAAAAATTTCAACCAGTATTTTTCTTTAAAAATACAAATTAAGGAACATAACCTGACATAACCTAACCTTGCCTGGTTCATTGTTGAAAAACAAATTCTTGAAATAGAAAAAAAAGCATTGGATATGAAAACTTGTCCAACTTAAGAGTAGAGCCCAACTTATCATAACATAACCAAGCCTAAACCATTTGTTTGCTTCATGGAGGTAAACTGTGTAAGGCATGTCTTTGGATACCCTAAGCTTGAATAATATATTTCATCATAGTAATATACATACATACCTGAAATGAAATATATATTCAAACTTGCATGGAAAATCAATTGATGAAATGCATCACTTCTTGCCAATGACAGTATATTTAACACTTTTACAGCACCACAACACAGAGGACTGCTATGTGAAGTTTGCATTCTCAGTGAATACTATTTTTATGTGATCCAGCATCAGGAGGCATACTTAGGCTGTGTGGGATGAAACACCTGTAATGTATGCTTCTTGAATGGAAAAACAAGACTTTGTTTCTTTGTCTCAGTAATTTGTATTCACCCCATGGTTACCAGATATTATGCACTCCGTAATTGTATGAACTCAAGGATTATACACTCCGAATCCAAGAACGAGAAGTGAAAATCCAACACTGTCTGGCAGTCATATGTTGGCCATCAGATACTGTAGATCTGAGTGCTCTATCCACATAAATCAGATGGTGCATTGTAATTTGCTGATGTTCATAAGTTTAATACAACTTATTTCAGCAGCACTGATAGTAAAAACTATTTTATTATTAAAACCGACGAGGGAATTAGGTATATTTAGTTATCGCTTCTAATTTATGTGGACCATTATGCAAGGTCTTCTCGCTCTATCTTGTTCCTGAGCACACGTGATCTGGGAACAAAAAGCCGCTGTAAAACCGCTTATTGTTGGCTTTCGAGAATCTTCAGTAACATTGACGGTAATCTTTACCTTTTGGCCGACATATACTGCCAAGGTTAGTGATTTGTAAAGAGGTGTACAGTGACGTCACAGGAGTCTGGTGTCGATGATGGGCACGAACATAACCTAACCTAAATTAACCTAACCTAACCTAACCTAACCTAACTTAGCACATTGACACCCAACTCCTGTGACGTCACTTCCCTGACTCCTATGACGTCACTGTACACTTCTTTACAAATCACTAACCTTGGCAGTATGTGTCGGCCGAAAGGTAAAGAAAGCGGCTTTCTTTACCTTTCGGCCGACACATACTGCCAAGGTTAGTGATTTGCAAAGAGGTGTACAGTGACGTCACAGGAGTCAGGGAAGTGACGTCACTGGAGTCGGGTGTCGACGTGTTAGGTTAGGTTAGGTTAGGTTGGGTTTGGTTAGGTTGAGTTAGGTTAGGTTAGGTTAGGTTATTTAATTTTGGTTAGGTTAGGTTAGGTTATGTTAGTGCCCCATCGACACCCGACTGCTGTGACGTCACTTCCCTGACTCCTGCGACTTCACTGCACACCTCTTTACAAATCACTAACCTTGGCAGTATATGTCGGCCGAAAGGTAAAGATTACCAAGAAAGCCACATTGACCATCAGCCGGCACCTTGCCATTCAGCAGGGAACTTACCATAAAATGAATGGCTATTAGGCATAGCTGCTTGGGTTCGGCCACACCAGCAACTTGAGTTACATTAATCTTAAATCCACATATAGCTGCACACAACTACACAAATACGAAGTAAAGCTTTAGCTACAGCAGATCAGCAGGATCCCACCAACGACAATACAAGGTCGTTTTTTGTTTTTGTTAATGGATGGCAAAATATGCCAGCCAACTGTTCGTCGCAAAGACGCTGAATCTGCCTCATCTGTTTGTAGGGAGATGTATCATAACCTCCACAGCTCATAACCTCCCCAGTTCATAACCTCTACAAATTCAATATACCCGAAGCGCTCGTAACCTCCACAGGTCATAACCTCCACAGTTCACAACCTCCACAACTACGAAGCGCTCATAACCTCCACAGCTCACAACCTCCACAAGTCCGCAGCGTTCATAACCTCCACAGCTCATAACCTCCACAACTCCAAGCGCTCGTAACCTCCACAACTGCGAAGCGCTCATAACCTCCACAGCTCACAACCCCCACAAGTCCGAAGCGTTCATAACCTCCACAGCTCATAACCTCCACAACTGCGAAGCGTTCATAACCTCCACAGCTCGCAACCTCCACATATTCAAGAACTCCATTATTTTCTAGATGCATCACTTCAGATAGCTATCGATAGGTAGCAGCACGGTGTAGGTATTACAATCATGAGATTGAATGCTGAACCATAGGTAACAATATTTGTCGCCAGATGGCAGGATGATACTATTGAATAGAGCTCGGAAGCCCGCGCATCGACGCGTGGGAAAGTATTGCGTGGCGCAGTGGTAGATGATCGTATATCATTTGCACGTTTTTCGCCCGCAATGTATCGACGCGTGGGAAAATAATGCGACACGCAGTGGCGGATGATCGCATAACCTTTACATGCTATCCGGCCGCAATATGATGCCTTTTCATGTCCTCGTCACCATAGGCGTAAGAACGTCTCAAAAAGTGGGTTGGTCAGGATCAACAGCAGTGACGCACCCAGGAATTTCGCAAAGTACCATGGTTGAGCACTTTTGGATAGATAACCCGATAATTTTAACAGTGAACACACAACTTTTACCGCTAAGATGGGGACCGCTAAAGGGATGGGGTAGGCCCCTGGGTGCGCCTATGGCTAACAACAACATGCGATACTGAAAAATAACTATCATCACAGCAAAAGTACTTTCAAATTCACACTTCTCGCTGGACTTGGAACTCTTTTCACGACTGATGGATTCTTTTGTAATAATAGGTTTATCTCCCTGGTGCGAGTGAAAGCATTAGTATTACTGTTGAAACAAAATTTCTTCAACTTCTGCTATGTGCATGTGTGTAGGGGTGGGTGCAAGCTCATTACAGCCTCACTAATGGCTAAATTGTGTGCCCTAGTTTCTATGATATAGTACTAAACGTCTTTAAGATGTCACCCGTTGTTCACCGATGTTGATGAGGAGAAAGAATAGAACGCCTGTGCAAATTATCCCGTAAACGAAAATTTCGAAATGGCGGAAAGAAGCGGGGGGTCATTGTGAGTTCACCGATCGATACTTTAGCACAATTCAGGTTGTTCTTCATTGAGTTGAGTTCTTCCGCTTAGACATTCTTCGCACCTTCATATTTTCATGGCAAGTTATTAGAGGGTGAAGGTGAGAAAGGGTCTGATTTTGTTTAGATTGTCAGATATAGCCATACTTAGTACCTATTATTCGCCCACAGATGCTTCCCAGGCAGCGTTCACCTTACGATTTTGCACTGGCTGCTAGCAAGAACGAAGCTTGCTTGCTGGTCCATGGCAAAATAATTATCATGATTGTTGCTGGAGAGGATGAGAAAAGGAAAAACGGGTAATCGCTGGTTGAAGATGCTTTGATCCGGTGTGTGGGAGACCAAGATTGGCAAGCGGACAGAATGGGGAAAAAACGCAATAAATAATAGTACATGATATTGTGTTCGTCCTCAGGGCCTAACTCCAACACATCGGTGATCAGTCACCTGAAACATTTATGTAGTACACATCGTGCACTTTAGAATATCCGCCACTTGAAACGAAATGCTGCAACTGCATCATGTGGCACCCGCCTGAAACGGAATGAAAGCCTTATTTTGGGGGACCAACAAATCAGTGCAAAATAGCTGACAGAGAGAACACACGGCACCTCATAAAGTCATAACGTGTTCAGACTTAAGAGCCGCAAGGGCCCATCCTGAATTCAATTCGATAACTAGCTCTCTTCTTCCCACGTTTTTTGGTGGCTGAGACATCCGGATAACCGCTTAGCTTTCACGCACCTCATCCCTGATTAAATATCAACGCTTCCAGATTGGCTACCGAACTGAGACTCTAGTTAGGTGTTCTTTTTAACCTTTCCGATTTTTTTATCTTCGGGTGTGTTTTAACACGCGCCCGGGAGGGCCTCTGAAAATTACGCGCACTGGAGGGGGGGGGGCGGATTCCGCTCCCCCCAAAGATCTCGGCTCCTATTAAAGCTGCTGAAACGAAATTCGCAGGGTGGATGGATCCGATAGTAAACTCTATTGTGTGCAGATTTTATGACCTTAGGTCAATATCTTCAAGGTCAAATGTGTTCACATTTGTAAAAAATTCCTTGTTTTGCGTGGCTTAGCTTTTCATTGTTATGGATCGCTGTGATTGTGTTTAAATGCTCCAAAATGGGCATCAATGATGTTTTGGACATTACTAACGATGCAATGCAGATGCTAGACACAACATGTGACCTCAGGTCACCTACATAGCAGCACTTTATCAGGTCAGTTACCTGTTCCAGTTACCGGAACCGGGCCGCCCGCCCGACTGCTCCGTCGAGCAGTTCGGCGCAATCGGCTTCGTGAAGAAAGGAGTGAAGTACATGAATAAAGTATGGAAACGCAAGCACAATCAGTACAAATGACAAACAGTAGTACATTTATGACAACATTCCAGTTGATCAAGTTTGGTTCCATTAACCTGTCATGAACTTGACCTGACTTGACCTCTGTGACCTAACATGACCTTGAAACTATATAGGATATCAATATACATCAAACAAGTCGCTAGTGTTGCCAAGAACACTTCCCTTTTGCGAATATACGGGAAGCGCATCAGCGCCGATTTTTGTGGTCTGGCGCTAGGAATTTTTGTTTAACTTTAACGGCCCCTAACTTGCAAATGTTTCGGTTGATTTCCATTTTTCTTGCTTTAAACGACGCGCCGGTCATTTCTAAGCAGGTACGCAGAACATCGCGCATATCGACCGGTAAAATCTGCAGTTATGTACGAAAAACCGGAGGGGTGAGCGGATTTCGCCCCCCCTCCAGTGCGCGTGTTAAGGCTCCGGCCAATTTTGCTAGGGGCCCGGCACATGTTTGTGACCTCGACTCTTTTTAAAAAGCTTTGTTGCTTTTTGTGCACCGATGCTATTTTTGAGGTATCGGCGCGTTCTCGCAGACTCCGAAGTGTTCATTTAGTGCCAGGTCTTTTTGTTCCGTTTCTAGGATCCTGTCGATCTTTGAGGGCCATAGCATATCATCACACTTCATATCCTCATGTGACCTTGTCAGGTCGCATCACGTGCGCGTAATCCTCTCGGTGGATTCTGAGATTCTGAGAACCGTTCTCGCACTTGAAGTTTTTGAGGCCTCCATGCTGTATCAAACCTCGCTGTGCTTTGAGGGCCCCGTTGTGTCTTGATTCTTTTAGCTCCCGTTTGTATATTTAGAGCAGCAAAGAGTGTTTTAAGGCAATGTCGCTTTTTCCAGACTCGGTACGCTTTGAAGAGCCCGGTGCATTTTCGTCTTTCAGTTGTGCTCTTAGGGTCCCGCGGTGTTTATTTGGCGTTCCTCGGTCATATTTGTGGGACCCCAGCACGATATTAGGGGCCCGGTATAATTTCTCGGGATCCCGTCTCGACTTTTCGGGCCCAGTCGCGTGGTTCCGGAATAATCCGACGTCAGTTTTCTGGGCTCGACACAGTTTTTGGTGACTTATTCTGAATTATGTAAAGTCTGAGCCACGGCTTCATTTTTCGGGCCCTCGATGGCATTTTTCGTGTCCCGCCGCGATTTGTCGAGCTCCGGTATGTTTTTCGGTGCCGTATGCGATTTGTTCAGGCATCTGGTGGCATGTTTTGACCAAGGAGCGATTTTCCCGGCTCGGACATCTTTTTCGGAATCTCTGTTTATTTTGGATGGTTCTGGCTTGATTCTTGTCGGTTTCCGATGCGATTTTGGGGCCACGCTGTGCTCATTTGGGGACATTGACGCTAATTTTTGGGAGTCCCGAGGGAATTATTGATGCCTCGACCAGAATTTATGCGACTACCGACAGGAATTTTGGGTCCCATGTGCGACATTTGGAGGGTTTGGCGTTAGTTCACAGGGCGCGTTGTACTTATCTGACACCAGCGCGATTTTAGCGTTCCCTGGCGCAAACTTTCGGACCCGGTACAAGTTTTTTGGTGTCCGCTGTATATATTTACTAGATGCACACTAACCCCACTGCCATGTTGGTGTGTTCAAAATCGATCCAAGCCACTACGTTCTTCATTGGGTACGCATCCTAACCTGGCCTAGCCTAGCATAGTTTAGCCTAACCTAGCCTAACCTAAACTAACCTAACTAAACCTAACCAAACCTAACCAAACCAAACAAAACCTAACCAAACCTAGCCAGACCTAACCAGACCTAACCAAACCTAGCCAAACCTATCCAAACATAACCAAATCTAACCAAACCTAATCTAACTTAAACGAACCTAAACAAACCTAACCTAACCTAACCAATCCTAACCTAACCAAACCTAATAAAACAGAACCAATCCTAAACGAAATCTAACCAAATCGAACCGAACCTTAACGAAACCTAGCCTAACCAAACCAAACCTAACCTAACCTAAGCAAACCTAACCTAACTTAGCCAAACCTAACCAAACCTAACCTAATATGACCTGACCCGACCTAACCCAAGCAGACCTCATTTAATCCTACCCTGTCCATTAAATTGACCTACGCTGCCCTTTTGCCCTACACTCCATACCCTGCTTCTCATGTTCGTATGTAAATATGACCGATACCAGAGATTGGGTGATGATTAAAATACTTCGTCAATATTGGTATACGGCCTGATACATAAAACATATACACTACAAATCCTGTGCGTAAGAATGCTCTTTATATACACTCTTCTCGGAAGAATGGTCATGCCATACATATATCACAACGATGTGTGGCTCTATTTTGCTTAATGTGGGCATTTGGTTACTTTATATAGTCGTCCTTAACCTAACATACCCTAGCCTAGCATGGCCTTACCAAAGCAGACCTGATTTGATCTGACCTAACCCTGCTCTTTCCTAACTCCGGCATTGGTGGCCAAAGTAGGCGGCGACGCGCGAGCATCGCGGGCGAGAGATGCTCATCGAAACACTGCCCAACTCTGTGGCGCGGGCGTGCCTCGGCCGCCGTCGCCGACTGCGTGCGGGCCGGTCCAGCCGGCCACGTGTGCGCCGTCATGTGTGTGTCAGTGTATTGGGTGACCACGCCGACAGCTGGGTGCCGCCGCCACGGAACGGCGCGCGCCAGATGGCACGGAGCCTCGCAGTAGGCTGATGCCATGACTTTGTTGCCGGGATGACTGATGCCGGGACTCGTGGTCGACCACACGTTGTGGGCTTCTGTTGCAGTCGCTAGACTTCGGCTCCGTCGCCGGGTCACACTGAACCCGGCCGGTGTGGTTGGTGCCATAACTGATTGGCATGCCGCTACCCGATAATGCAAGGCCACGTACGATTTCCCGCGCAGGTAATTGACAGGGGTACTGTGTATACGTTGACGCGAGTAACGCCGGATGTGTGCTATGTGTTCACAACCGAATGTCAGTACACACTGAAGCTGTCAGCTGCCACCACGATGCTGTTGCTCCCCGCATGGCTCTCGATATCTGTTTCGTGGTCATGTTATGAGCCATCTTCCATGTTGACTGAAGCGATTAGATCGAAATACGCTGGGTTTCGACAAGAGACTTCGTTGGAAAGCAATGATCTCGTCTATGTTTGCATTTGGGTGTATTTGTGTTTTGTTTCATTGTTTGTTTTGTGCGAGTATGAGAAGGCCAACTGTTGGCCAACTGGCCAAAGCACTGTCGCAGAAGTATGGCTACACGAATACAGTTGCGTATAAAAAGAAATGATTTCGATATCAGGGATGTGTTGCTGATTCAATAATTGTTCACTATTCATGTTCCCACAACTAATTGCAAATAATTATAAGTATGTGTGTGTGGGGGGGGGGGGTTCCAGCGTCCCAATCTACCTCCCTCTACCACCCTTTATGAATATCGTAGACATTTCAAAGGGCCCGTCATTATTCGCAAGGGCTTGTAGGCGATCTTAGGCGCCCAACGACACCCATAAAAAGTGCTGTTGAACTTTCTGTCTCCTCTAAGACAATAGCGTAGAGGAGTAGGAACGGGCCCCTAGCAGGGCCCTCCGGCAGTGTCAGGGACACGTAGAATCTCAAGGATAGGGCGACCGGCCCAGCCACCCCCTTAGCTACGTCCCAGTTTGTGGCACTGACTGCGAAGATCAGCCGCAAGGAACAAATGATACCCACCCCTCCTCAGGCTTCTGGCTGCGCCATGGGATGTTTTGCATGTGCATGTATGGGCATCTAGTGCTTTACATCATTACAAATTATTTGTTCCGAGCTATGACAATTTTATCGATGTAAGATTTAAACGCAATCCCAAATAGCCTTGTTCATTCCACCAATCGTTTTACCTCCTGACCTCTCCATTGGGAATGTTTTGACATTTCGATATTCTCAAAGTGTATATTAGACAAACTTGAGCTGTCCAGTTTCGATATGTGTCCAATAGATTTCGAGATCTCAGGGAGCGGGAAAATCAACCCCCATAGATTCAGGCCTAAACGAGCCCCAATTTAGTAGATGTAGCAAATGCACAGACACCTCTGGTCTTCTTAATACAACCCCATCGTAACAATATTCTGAGCACGCCTGTGATCTAACGTACGGTTGCTTACGTGCAGCTACTCAGAAGTATGCTTGTTCATGCGAACATCCGTACGTTCCTTTGCATCTGTGTATGCACATTTCCGCATATGCACGTACATTTGCACTTACCTATTTTCATATACGCATCTTCGGCCTACATACATTTGCGCTTACGTACATTTGCATTTAAGCGCCTGCCAGATGTGACAATATAGTGTTTTCTGAGATTCTTCTGTGCGCTGAGTTCGATTATGTTGTCTATTTTGGCGTACCAAGTACTGGTAGCCCGTGAGAATTGGGGGGGGATAATTCATCGCATTAGGGTTGTTTGTGAATTGATACACGGACGGATGTCGATTCCAGCAGCTGCTGATCGCGGCTATGAATAGGATATTGCTGTACTTATCAAGGCTCGGCTAATACAGTGTATAGTAGTAACAGTACTATAGTAGAAATGAATTATCCTAACATCAATATCGTACCTAAATTTAGCAGACAATTGGTGCAAGGCCGCATCTATATTTCGCATACATCGTGCAACACTACTTATGTCAACATTAGCATGTATGTGTGCACAGCGGTGTGTATGTGGACATGCAAATCGCACATGACCTACATATCTAATTAGTCACGTTACCTGTCAACTGATCCCACCAAAATCGCCAACACTATATTAAACTTACATTGTCTGGTGTGTGGTGTGTGTGTGCGTGTGTGACTTAGTCCTCCTCACTACAGTTCGAGTCGACAAGGCTCTCAGCTGAGTACGAGTGGGACGTCATCAGTGGCATACCGAGGGGGGCATAGGGGGAGGTGCCCCTCCTCCTGAGAAGTTATGGGGCCCCAAGAATCCCGCCGGGGTTCGGAAAAAATTGCGCCAGACTCCAAAAAAAATCCTGCTGGGCCCTCAAAATCGTTCGGGGGCGATCGCCAAACAGTTGGTCAGTTAACGGTCGCGTTTCTCTTCGCGTCTGTTGACTTCAGTTCGAAGAACTCACGGACAGGACGTCCCCGCCCCGCTGAAGTGAACGGCCCACTCGTTGGCACTTATATATGTCCATCAACGTGCCATTCAGCCAATCTTCGTGTTTGGGGACATATCGTTCCATGTGCCGTCCAACCTGATTCAATCAGCTCGTGTCTTATGACGTTATGCAGGTATCATTTGCACTATTTCAATTTATCACCAGATAGTTGTGATCCTCTTTTACAGTCCAAAAACCGAATTAAGATATCAACTGTCGTCTTGATAATACCCTCATGCTGTTCAATATGCCCAAAGAGTTTCTTTCGCCTGAACCAAACACGATATTACTCAGATCAACACGATGGACACTTGTGTAGCGCCGTACAGATAATGCTCTCTATTCTACCCGTGGCTTCAAATTGACGAAGCTCACCGGTGTGCGTCAGTGACCTGGATACTCCACATGCGCAGGTCGGGTGACAAGGCTGTCACCGTCACCCGACCCGTCCGTCTCATATTGAGCAGAGCCTCGCTCTCCGCTAATTTGACACCCATCTCATGCACCGTGGCGACAGCGGACGGCCGCCGCGGAGGGCTGTCAGCTGACTGATGTGCCGCGCGGCTCCAGCACATCCAAACTACAACTGAAATTTACGGATTTAGCGCAAAAATGCTTAACTTTGGGCATTGGATCCACGATTTGAAGGCATTGGGTTATTGCTGTGTGTAAAAATATCCGCGGAACTCGGTGGAACTCACTTTATTGTCCTACACTGGGGATCTAGGGAATTATCTAGGGAAGTTTTCCATATATGATCGTATCACTCTCCGAGGCTTAATTGTACGAAACAGGTCCGACATTTTCCGTTAACGTTTTATTTGCGATGGCTTTCATAAGCAGATGAACCAAACACCTCTGTGCTATACTTACATTTATAATGCCATGACTAAATCAGGACTTCATAAACATAACTAGTTTACAGCGCTGCTCGGAAACCGGCACCAATGTGATGTCGACGGTCCAAATGAATGCAACCATCGAATGCGCCGTTCATTTTTACATATGTATCCGTGATCAGAAGGTTGATAACGATTTTTAAGGCAAGAGTTTTTTT
The DNA here is from genome assembly GCA_034440615.1 of Ashinkailepas kermadecensis. Classification (NCBI taxonomy): domain Eukaryota; kingdom Metazoa; phylum Arthropoda; class Thecostraca; family Neolepadidae; genus Ashinkailepas; species Ashinkailepas kermadecensis. The sequence goes on from JAOTOM010002951.1 coordinate 79,690, forward strand.
TTGCTCAGGGAGTGGCCTTCGGCTGGCTGCCAACAAAAATTAAGAGGGTGCACCCATGTTCTCAATTTCCTTTTCGGCGGTCTGTCGAATGCAGGAAAATTTGTCGGTGATAAGGGATGGTCATCAAATTAATGAACGATATGATGTTCGAAATATTAGAAAGCGAAGGAGGAATGACATGAGGGATAACCTGTCTCGGCACTGGAACAGCTCCGAAGCTCATTTGAGACGTGAATGAAATTTGTGATTATATTTCATATGTATCTAGTATGGAACTTCGTGGGATGTTTCCCGAAACGTTCTCAATGAATATTACTAATGCTTATTATCATATAGAATTTGATAATTTTGCGTTTGAATACGTCACGAGTAGCTCAATGCAAGGACATGACAAGAAATCGGAGGCGATATGATAAAAAGTTGTATTAGGTGTCAATTTCCACTCAATTGTCTGACTTTTTAGAACACCGTCCAGACCCCATCGTAACCCAAACGTCATATTTCAGCTCCATTGCAGTTCGCGACTTGCATACCCCGCCTCCATTGTAGCCACTGGTGGATCTATGGGGCTTGGCCCCTCCCCAAGCGGCTTCAATGAGGGGCTAAGCTATCTTTCGCCTCCACCCCACCGGTTGGGATCGGCGAGTTTTCTCCTACAAAACGAATACGTTTACGAATCACTAGGGGTCCTACTAGAAAACATGCCAAAATCAGCCTTGGCAGATACGGCAACTTAAGTTCTTTAAAATACAAGAAGCTGAATAAGTCGTTTTCCTCAATAAAACAAAAGCTAATTTCACGTACATATCCAGAACAGTCCGCCAATCTCAAATCCCTTCCTCACCACGACGACATGAGTCCCATGCAACAATAGGGACGTTCTTGAAATAGTATTATACATTAGGGGCTATTCTAGTTGTTAATAATAGCACATAGGAGACAATGGCAATCGTCAGCAGAAATTACAACAAAACAAGACGCTTCTGTTGCTGGGCAAGGATAGTATGAGGATCTAAAAAATAGACCTGGGCACACAAGAAATGGCATGGTCATAAACAAGCGCGACGGGGTCGTAAATAAATACTTTGGAGGCTTCGAAAACGTGCCGGTCCCTCAAAAACATCGAGAGTTCACACAAGAAATCAGTAAATTCAAACGTTCGGTTCCAAAAATGCACTGGGATCTACCAAAAATCCGCAGAGGCTCTGAAACACATCAGTATAAGAAACAAAAGCGCAATGGGTCCTGAATAGAACATCAAGCCAACGCGCGTCTCAATTGGGCAGCCAATCTGGGACCATAATTATGCAAACAGATGAGGTACAACAAAATTCAGAGATGTATCCGGATTCATTTTCCACCGCAAAATGTGGAAAGAGAACTCACCTCTACTTGTATGTATCGATTGTTTTCACTGACCCCGATACGAACCATTCCATGATGTCAATCACAGCAGAAGAAATCACATAGAAGCGATTATCAAAACGTGTCTGGCAGAAACCGCAGAAACGTCCTCGGTGAATGCGTGCATAAAGCCTTGGACTGTGTGGAAGTTGTCTATGGTATTGTATGGTCATTACTTGCTGCGAGCGAAGGCGAAGGCCTGGTTGGGATGCTTCCATCCGGGAATTCCGCGGACTCTGAAGTCATATGTTGTCCATTCCTTACTAAATCCGTGCTTAAATTTCGTGGATTCCGCGAGGAACACGAGGACTGTAGTAAGCTGTCCGTTCCCAGTTCGGTGTGATCTCGTGCAAGATGGTGACGCCCATGGGACATGGTGACTACGATACATATCGAATGATCGTAGGCAATGCTGTGAAGGCAACGCGATTTGGGTGTCGTACAAAAAACTACGGAAAATGTCACCAACGCGTTGGTGACATTTCACACCGTCATAACTCCAGAGGAAAAATGGCCAGAAATAATTGCGGACAAAGTATGCTACTTAGAGGGACGATTTTGGTCTTAATCGAAAGAACGTAAAATATGGAACATATGGAGAGGCTTTATTGTCTTAAAGCTGGCTTAACTCATGAATGTAAGAGGTCATACCTGCTAGAGGGGAGGGAGCATTCCGTTCCCTTCATTTTGCATACGCCAAATATATCGGGAACAAATTTAAACCAAGGGTACCCTGGTTTAAAAGATCAACGTCCGGTCATGCATGGTGACAGCATAATGACGCCATAAGCGAAGTTTATGAGTGCTCATATGCTGGATAATTATTAGTTAGCGTTTGTTAGGCGAGCATTCTGCACTGTGAATGTGACCTAATGATTGCTACGCAAAATATATACAAGACCTCCTTGTCCAAAGTGTCTGAAATTATGCCAAGACATACCCCTAAGATATGACTCACAAATAGAATCGGTACATATAAAGTCGGGCTTCATGTCACAGCTGGCCAATCCCTTATGCAGCAATATGCATCTTAGAATGCACATCCTCGAATGTATGGCAATTCCTTCAAATGCTTGCTAAAATACTGTAGCCGCAGCTGACATCTCGGTGAGTTGCATGCTGCTGGCTGCCGGGCAGAACTCTACCTCGACCTGGAGCACATTTCCATAGGCGGGCAGGATGTCTATCTTACTACACTGACCCGGCCCTTTCAGGCAAGGACAGCTCCCTGCCATGGGAAACGCTCAGTACGCGATATATCTCGACTCAGTCGCCTCGTCTGTTAGGGGAGTTTTGTGTTACATAGCGACCGCTGAATCAGGTTACCCGATCAAGACAGTAAACCGGAGCTTCGCGGCGTCCGACTCGGGCTTCCCCGTGCCGCCCATGCCGGCCACCGCACCTCACAGCGACCTGCCGGGATACAACTGATCACTACCGATGTTGGGGCAGCTAGGTGCAGCTGAAACTTATAGTATAGGTACATATAGCCAAACGATCGCTGATTTCATTGGTATTGGTCTCTAAATGTCTCTCTCGCTCTAGTTCAACGACTATTGTAATGGCTTATCTTATGATCAAAGATAGCATATTGTGAACCGTTACATGCCGTTTTGAATAGCTTAATGTGATGAGAATATTCTCATCTATCGTTTCATAACTTATTTGTCCAGGTTTTTAGAATGCGTCTTATCTTTATCAGTCGTGAAACTGAGAACATTTGTACACATCTACATCGTTTTTTTCACACATAATGTTGTCCATGTTCGTGGACTTGCTACGATGTCAAATCTTGTGTAATTATCCATTGAAACTGTGACCTGGTGTGCTTCAGGTATCTGCTGATGCAATGGCGCTACACATATCACGTAGAAAATGAGACGATTAATGCATTTCTGGCCATTTTTTCCTTGAGTTGTCACACTGTACAACGGTGAGATTTTCCAAGTTATGTTCGAAAGTTTACAAGTAGCGACACATATGTCTCACATACGTCATATACACCGCGATGCTTCCCAGAACGCTCTGCGGATGGATTCCACGGAAATTCAATGAAACGTCACACACAGCGGAATCCGCGGAGTAATTGCGACAAAGAACGCATCCTACGTCTACCCCGTGCATACTTGCATATTGCAAAAGTTCATCTGAATGAGAAGGCCCGACCCAACAGTCCCGCTTCTGAAGTAGTTATTTTTTTGCAATAGCGGAACGACGTTCAGATCTATTCACCTGGAGTGAGATGTACCCCTTTAATTTCCATTGTTGCCTATTTTCGTCCCAATGTTCTTCATGAATTGCTCTCAATTGTTTTTAAAGGTAAGAGGTACTTGAGGGTATTGAAAGTGCAATACAGAATTTCAAGTTGTAATTTTCTTACTTAGAGACAGGTGTCCTCTTCTCAATTTTTTATTTACCAACTTTCATCAAAATATTAATTTTGAAGAACTTTCAATCTTTGTTGAAAGACGACGTTTGCGGTGACATTCCCGCGTGCGGACCATGGATCCCGCACCGCAGCCGGCACTCAACATTCGTCCTAGGCGGTAGATGGGTACGGTCTGTGGTTTGTATCCCGGGGTCTCGAGTTCAGGCCCAGGCAGAGAAGACGTTTTTATCTGTGCAGTTTGCAATAATGCATTGTGGTGAATGTATCGTAACCGAAATAAATAATAAATGGCTCTACATACATAGCTTGAAGGTACGTGCATGCAAAAACTATCAAGGCAATGTGCCTGTGAGAAACCGCAGAAACGCGTGAAGTGTGGGGAATGCGACGAATGAGCAAGGCGGGTGCGCACCTGCACTAACGCTGATCAGGTGACGACGGGGTGTATTGACTGAAATGCGTGGAATTGCAAAACTTAACATTTGTTACTTAACCTAAAGCTTAATATTAACTTTTGATTCGTGAAGGTGTAATTTAACACGCGCACTGGAGGGGGCGGGGCGAAATCCGCCCACCCAACCGGTTTTTCGTACATAACTCCAGATTTTACCGGTTGATATACGCCATTTTTTGCGTACCTGCTTAGAAATGACCGGCACGTCGTGTAAAGCACGAACATGGAAATCGGCCGAAAATTTGTCGAGTTAGAGGCCGTTAAAGTCAAAACATTTTGTAGCGCCAGACCACAAAAATCAGCGCTGATGCGCTTCCCGTATATTGGCAAAAGGGAAGTGTTCTTGGCAACACTAGCGACTTGTTTGATGTATATTGTTATGCTATATAGTTTCAAGGTCATGTTAGGTCACCGAGATCAAGTCAGGTCAAGTTTCTTGACAGGTTAATGGAACCAAACTTGGTCAACTGGAATGTTGTCATAAATACAAATGACTGTCATGCGATTGATGTCGCTTTGCATGTTACTCCCTACACATTCTGAAAACTACTGTCTAAGCGATTCCATACTTTATTCATGTACTTCACTCTTTTCTTTGCGAAGCCGATTGCGCCGAGCTGCCGACGGAGCAGTCGGGCGGGCGGCCCGGTTCCGGTAACTGGAACAGGCAACTGACCTGATAAAGTGCTGCTATATAGGTGACCTGAGGTCAAATGCTGGGGCTAGCATCTGTATTGCATTATTAGCAATGTCCAAAACATCATTGATGCCCATTTTGGAGCATTTAAACACAATCACAGCGATCCATAGCAATGACAAGCCAAGTCACGCAAAACAAGAAAATTTCCACATATGTGACCTCATTTGACCTTGAAGATATTGACCTAATGTCATGAAATTTGCACACAATAGAGATCACTAACGTACCCATCCACTCTTGGAATTTCGTTCCTCCAGCTTTAATAAGAGCCGAGATCTTAGGGGGGCGGAATCAGCCCCCCCCCCTCCAGTGCGCCTAATTTTCAGAGGCCCTCCAGGGCGCGTGTTAACAGTGTGAGCTGACTTCTCAAGATATGTCAGAAAATACATTTGAAAAGGGGAGGGGGTTCAAATCCGGTGACTTTGAAACGATAGTGGTAATTTGAACCACGGGCATAACAAATTATGCGTGTCATTTGTTCAATGAGCCCCTTTGGAAAATAAAATATTAGTCGAAATACGGTGACGTTTAAAAAGAGGGGTAGGCTGGGGCATGTTCCAAATCTGTTCGCTCTCCCTGACACAAAACCTGGCTTCTCCCTCTAAATCGGTGGGCTAAATCCGCCAGTGATTGTAACTCACAATCCGACCGTCATATGTCAGCTCCGTTGTCGGTCGTTACCGTCGTTTGCTTTCTTTACTTGTGTCCGTTTTGTTCGTGTTGCGTCTTTCGTCGTTACGTCGTATGTCAGTCCGTTTTCGTTACCGTCGTATGCCAGCTCCGTTGTCGGTCGTTCCGTTGTGTTTTTCGTTACGTTTGTGTTTGTTGGTGGTCGTTCCGTGTTGTGCGTTGTCGGTCGTTACCGCTATGTCAGCTCCGTTGTCGGTCGTTACCGTCGTATGTCAGCTCCGTTGTCGGTCACTACCACCATATGTCAGCTCCGTTGTCGGTCGTTACCGTCGTATGTCAGCTCCGTTGTCGGTCGTTACCGTCATATGTCAGCTCCGTTGTCGGTCGTTACCGTCGTATGTCAGCTCCGTTGTCGGTCGTTACCGCCATATGTCAGCTCCGTTGTCGGTCGTTACCGTCGTATGTCAGCTCCGTTGTCGGTCGTTACCGTCGTATGTCAGCTCCGTTGTCGGTCACTACCGCCATATGTCAGCTCCGTTGTTGAACGTTTCCGTCGTATGTCAGCTCCGTTGTCGATCGTTACCGTCGTATGTCAGCTCCGTTGTCGGTCACTACCACCATATGTCAGCTCCGTTGTCGGTCGTTGCCGTCGTATGTCAGCTCCGTTGTCGGTCGTTACCGTCGTATGTCAGCTCCGTTGTCGGTCGTTACCGTCGTATGTCAGCTCCGTTGTCGGTCACTACCACCATATGTCAGCTCCGTTGTCGGTCGTTACCGTCGTATGTCAGTTCCTTTGTCGGTCGTTACCGCCATGTCAGCTCCGTTGTCGGTCGTTACCGTCGTATGTCAGCTCCGTTGTCGGTCACTACCACCATATGTCAGCTCCGTTGTCGGTCGTTACCGTCGTATGTCAGCTCCGTTGTCGGTCGTTACCGCCATATGTCAGCTCCGTTGTCGGTCGTTACCGTCGTATGTCAGCTCCGTTGTCGGTCGTTACCGTCGTATGCCAGCTCCGTTGTCGGTCGTTACCGTTACCGTGGCGTAGTCGTCACATTGATATTGGACTACACTTGTCGTCAATTCAAAAGCATGTCAAGCATGTGTGCGGCGGAGTTTGCTGGGATAGGATTAGGAATAGGATTACTTGCCCTTAACTCTGGGTTATTATGTCCAACGTATATATGTTGTCCAACCTGTCGACTTCGCATGTAGATCTCATTGGTGTATTGGTTCTCAGACCATCGCTGTTGTTCTTGGTTGTACTTGTGCAACACACTTGCGCGCCTAACTTATGCTACTGCCCGCCAGGAGAGGCGCCGCCCCGCTGCTGTGCCATTCGTGGCGACAGCAGCGGGGAAATCGCCGCTGTTTGCCGAACCGCCGCCGCCGCCGCCGAAGCCGCGTCAGCACCGGCGGGAGCCGACACGGTCATCGGCCGCAAGGCCACGTGGAGTTTTCCGCACGTGACGACGCGTCGGGGCCAACTGAGGCACGCCACTCGGGCTGCAAGTGTCTGACACGCGCACCAGGCGCTGTTCGAACACTACCGCGACCCGGTCCAGGCCGCCATCCCATATCCATACATAAATTGGGGTGACATATGCCACGAATCATGGCTAGCTAGTTTATGGCAGTGGTGTCACCATATTCTCACCCAGGGATGTGGTGCTGAGCTTAAATTGACTTAAATTAAATCAAACTTAAATGAAACTCATAACCATTTCTGCTTCTCTAAGAACCTTGCATATCAAACTTATATCAATGCGTCTACGATTTTCGCGAGTTGGGCATGACTCAGCTGGCCAAATCCAACGAAGCTCACACGTTTGGGGAAGGGTCTGCAGGGTAAATAATTTGCGGAGACTAAATTTCTCCCTCCCACTGGCGATTCGCTGGTTCATGGGATCCAAAACGTCAAACTACGCAAAGCTAATGAAATGCAGCAAATTCACACAAACTGATTCGCACCTCCTCGGATCATCAGGTGACTCGTAGTGCACGTACGATGTGACCTAACTGATGTGACGATGTGACCTAACTCAAAGCCATTTTTTGCCAATATTTTGCTTACAACCTGAAAAGTAAGCATTTGCACAGAAAATAAGTGGTCCCTTAATCTTAGTCACCTTCATAAACATGGACTCTGAAGAAAAATTCCAAAAAATCAACAACCAAAAAAATCACCTCAAATTGCAAATTTACCAAATAATTGTAAATTTGTGAGGAAACTGTACTGGAATTGTTTTAAAAAGTTTTCCAACTTGAAAAACATAGACTAACTTAACTTAACCAAGCCTAACCCATTTGTTTGCTATATGGAGACAAATGTGTGTAAAAACTTGTCTTGTTACCACCTTAAAGCACAATACTACCGGTTTGGCTAGGTTAGGCTAGTTTAGTTTTTTTTTAAGTTGAAAATTTTCTAAAATATTGGAAAATTTTCTACAAATCGTGAATTTTTCCTTCAAAAGTAGCTGACGTTAGGTTACGTTAGGTTGGGTTCGGTTTTGTGATTTTGAAGAATTACAGAACGTATATTGCGTAGAATTGTTTTGTCATTTTTTGTTTTGTCTCCAAAGTGAGGTTAGGATATGCTAGATTAGGTTATGTTCGTTATGGTTATTAGGTTATGGTATGAATTCACTAATGAGTGAATCCATACCATTCCCACTGGTAATGGTATGCAAACAGAAAGACGTCCTTGGAATCATATGTAATGTCCTTCACAGCTCCATCCACCTCCAACTCCAACCCTGACCAAACTTCAGGAGCGCATCCATCTCCAAAGCAGCCTGCGGAACAAGGTACGTATTGCATCAAAAGTACTATGATCTGAATTCCATGGTATCCTTGTTGCCTAATAGTCCATCCTTGCCTATCCATGTAGGAGATGTTTCCTCAAACTGTCTGGAGAACTTGGGAGTAGAAATCACGTATGAGTGATTAAACAGATGAGCTATTCCTATATGCTTTTGTTGCATAATTACATGGCACAGTAGCATGCCGAATTGGGAGGGGACATTGTGAGCCGTTGCCCCTTGACAGGTTGTGGGGCCCCCAAGAATCGCGTCGAGCTCCCGAAAAAAATAGTGCCAGTCTCCTTAATAATCCCGTTTGGACCCCAAATAATCGCACCGGGGCCTCGTAGAATCGCATTGGGGCCAAAAAGTCACGCAGGGGCTTCTGAAAAGGAGGCTGAGGTCTCAAAAGTTATAATCTGGGCCCCTGAAAATCACGCTGGGGGCTCGAAAGAGTCGTGCTGTGGTTCAAGAAGATCACAACGGAGGCCACAAACGGTCGGGCCGGGACCCCGGGAAGTCACGCTGAGCCTAGGGGTACAAAGAAGTCTCGTCCGGATCCCTGAAAATCACGCTAGGGGCATGACAAGTTTCACCGAGGCTCCAAAGTATCATTGTGATCACCCAACAAATGAAGCCGGGTCAACGAAAAACAGCCCCGACATGGAAAATCACCCCGGGGTCCCAATAACCGCTCCAAAAGCCCACAAAACGTGTTGGGCCCCCCCCAAAAAAAAAACGTGTCCTAGCTACTAAAGCTGGAACTAGGGATCCAACAAGTGATCACGGGGCCCCCAAATATCGCGTTCAGGGAAAAAATTCCGTCGGTAATCCCAAAATTTTATGTCGGGAAACAAAAGCGCACAGAGTTTCGCAAAAAGCGACAGGACCTTAACATATGCGCTTCAGCTCGAAATAAACACACTGGGAGCGCTAAATAAAAGCATAACGAAGACCCTCAAGGCACACCAGGTCCATGAGACCGCACGGAGCTTCAAAAACAGGATGGTGCCTCAAAAATGGAATTGATCATAAACAAGGAACAAATAGACCGGATACTAAAGCACATTGGTGTCTTCGGAAACGCGCCGATACCAGAAAAATACCATCGGTGTATAAAAAGGCAACAAAGCTGTAAAAGAAGAGCCGGGTCTCGAACATGTGCCGTGCCTCAAACAAAAATTTGCTGGAACCTTAAAGGACATCCGTAGAAGAAAAACACAACAGGTAAAAAACGAACACCTAACTTAGGTCACGGCTCGGTAGACAATCTGGGAGCTTATTTAACCAAAGAGATGAGGTGCATCAAAGCTCATTGTGTCTCCGGATTTCCTAATGACGAGAAAATGTGAGAAGAGAACTAATACATCGATTTATCGAATAAATTTATCGATTTTTTCCAGCGAGCCGCCATACCAGGCATTCCACATGTCAAATGTGGCACAAGACTATCATGTGACAGTAATTAGCAAAACGTGGGAGACCTAGCAGAAACCGGAGAAGCGCACGTAGAGTGGCGAATGCGCCGACTGCGCAAGGCGGGTGTACACGTGCACGAACTTTGGCGTTTTGGCGACAGGGCGTTATTAATTGAAATGCCTGATATTGCCAAATTTAACATTTTTGAATGATTTTTTCAGGTGTAATTTCAGCAGTGCGAGGTGACTTTTTATCGGATACAAAAAAAAACCTTCAAGCAGGATGGGGGCAGTTAGGGTTGAAATCCGGTGATTTAGAAATAATGGTGGTATATTTGGTCCCCTCCACAGGACAGTTAATTTTGCCACTAATTATTCTACAACAAAAATATAAAGAATCACCTTTGAACAAAATATATTGGTAGAAATCCGGGGACGTTTCTAAATAGGGGTAGTTGAGCACCTGTCAAATCAGTTTGCCCCCTCTCGCAAATCCTAGGTACGCCACTGTCATGGCATGACATAATTTGACCTGTTGATGGCTATGATCCGCCGCAAGGGACGGTGTACTCCGCGGCACCGGTCCGCCACAGCAGAGTTAAACTATTGGTTTTTCGTTAGGTGTGAGATGTCGAAACGAGCACAGTAGGATGTCGAAGTTTGACATGGAATTAGTGTCATTTAAAACGCTTTTGATGTCTTTCAGACTCAAATTTGAACCAATGGTTTAGGTACTTATGACTGTACCTTTATGATTTGTTTTCAGATTCATAATTTAGGAAGACCTATATTCTGGATTGAGAGAATAATACCTATGCCATAAACAGGTATAGTATGCCATACCGCATTATAGGTAATCCCTTAACCTGAAATTCCATTGCAAAATGTTCGTGTATCACCATTCCTTATCGAGAGCATGAACATGTGATTTATGAACGAGATACTGTTATAAGGGAAACACGAGGAATTAATAAGCACCAATCAAGGATCAGGATGTCGATACCTCTTGGACAAGGATGTCGATGGAGTGTTCAGAAAGTGGTATATTCCACCCTATTTCACGAATAATTTATCACTGCGCCACAGTGGACGATGTGCTCCGTGGCCCCGATCTGCCACAATGGACGATGGCCACGGCCCTGATCCGCCACAGTGGACCGTTTGCTCCGCGCCCCTGATCCACCACAGTGGGTGATGTACTCCGCGGCCCTGATCCGCCGCAGTGGACGCTATGCTTCGCGGCCCTAGTCGGTCATAGTAGGTGTGCGCCACGGCACCGGTCCACCACAGTGGACGGTGTACTCTGCGACCCTGGTCTGTCACAGTTGATGATGTACTCCGCGGCCCTGATCCGCCACAGTGGACGGTGTGCTCCGAGGCTCCGGTCCGTTACGGTGGACCATGTGCTTCGCGGCACCGGTCCGCCAGAGTGGACGGTGTGCTTCGCGGCTCTGGTCCGCCATAGTAGAAGGTGTGCTACACAGCCCCAGTCCGCCACAGTGGACGGTTTGCTCTGCGACCCTGGCCCGCCACAGTAGACGTCAGGGTCGAAAAACGGGTCTTTCCTGGATTTTTGCCATCCATAGCATTATCCTCTTCGCAAAATTATCCTCCATGTTGTTTCCTCCATGCGTTTTCAATTTGGATGTCTGATTGTGTTGTTCGACAATGAATTGCCCTGTGGTAAAGTGCTCAAGATTCACCTGAAACTTCAAAGTGAGATTCTGTTGCCAAGGTTTGAAGGAAAATATACTCTCCGTATTCCATCACTCAGAAATTGTCCTTTCCTCACCCAGGATTGCAAAATTATAAATCCAGCCCTGGTAGACGGTGCGTACTCCACGGCCCTGATGAGTCACAGTGAACGGTGTGGGATTAGTCACGGCTTTGCATCATCTTTCCGAGCAGCTTTGTGTGCATTAGTTGTCATTTTCTCCGTATTCTATCGTTCACCTTACCATTAGTAGGTACCAATGTCACCCATGTATTAATATTTACCAATTCGTCACAGCTATTGACTCTGCTTGAGACACAGCTGCTCTTGTTGTGCGCTTCGAGCGCTGAATATTGATGCCATCAGAAAAGCAAATTATGTCAGCAGCGAGACTGACCTTCCACTAGGGTAATGATTACAGGTACTGACTGCAGCGCAGCCAGAAATGCATTTGGGTGCGGCATCCTTGTGGCCTTATTCGTGTCTGTATGAAGACTCCTTACGTGTGCCATGTGTTCCTACTGCCCGACATTTTGCATATCTTTATATATGCCCTGTATATGCTACATGTTTGCTTAATATGATAAGGTCCGGTCACACGAAGTCGTGGTCATCTCGGATCATTGTTCACACAATGTTATGGTGTACTACTTCGGTGGCTCTAAAACCTAATTCACATTTCAATTCACAAGGAGCAGTAGCATTCGGCATCAGACGACATTGCGGGCGCAATGTCGTCAAGGCAGCTGACGCGCACAGAAACCCCAACTCCACACACAAGACGGCAGTGTAGAATATGCATAATACTTGACCTGACGTAACACCATTGACCTTGTCACATATTTGAAAGCCGAATGTTTATATCATTCTTTCATCACGTTCTGCACGAACAGTTTTCCCCTTACTGCGATAAGAAAAGATAATTTGACCTCACCTCCGTTTAGTAACCTGGGCCTTGATTAAAATTTTGGGAAAGCAGTGTTATCTGAATTGATGAAAGAACAGTATGATCTGGATTGTTTTGTTGCTATGCTGCAACTACTGCGAATCTCGGCATTATGGAAATTTTGGGATATTATCATCCTTGATCGGTCCCAAGTCAATTTCAAGGGGAATTAGAAATCAAATTGGTGAATGAGGTCAAGAAGGCAAATATGGTGGGGTCCAAGCACCACCAAAGGTATAGAAAACTTCGCACTTAACCTTTTGGAAGGAAAGGATTACAAGTACTAACAGGGTTGCAGTGAAAATTCCTCATTGCGACACACCTGGTGCGGGGACCATTCCCATTCCGCCGATTTAAAAACTGCTTTGATTTCTGCCATTATTCCCACTTTCCGAATTTTGTGCTTTATACTTCCGACTCTAGCAAAGAAACCATTCCAGCCGACATATCCATTTTAAAACCGTCGGATGGCACTTCTGGGAATCTGCTGGACTGACCTTTTCGGACTCGTTGGCCGTGACCGGAGAGACATGCTAGGGTATTGCGGGAAGCTGAAAAGGAAGTGGCAATTCCACTTAGTATGATATTTTGTAGATCAGTTTCACAAAATGAAATTCCAACAGATTGGAAAAGGGCAAATGTAGTTCCTATTTTCAAGAAAGGAGAAAGAGGGAAAGTTGAAAACTATAGGCCAGTAAGCCTCACATCCCTAGTCTGCAAGGTACTCGAATCAATTATCAAGGATAGAATAGTTAGTTTTCTGGAAGGAAACAGATTGATTCAAGATACTCAACATGGGTTTAGAAAAGGGAGATCGTGTCTCACAAATCTCTTGGACTTTTTGAATTTTGCTACGGGGACGAGTGGTCTAGGGGCAAGATGCTCGTCTCACAATCGAAAGGTTGTGGGCTCGAGTCTCACCTGTCGCTACTCTTCGCCCGCGACCAATCGGCGTGAGAGATTGGCGACGCTACATAACTCAACGGTCGACGTGAGTCGACCGTTGAGTCGACTCACGGTCGACTCAATAACACGGTCGGTTATTGAACCAATAACCGATTTTGCTACAGAACAATTTGATCAGGGAAATCAGGTTGATGTACCATATCTTGACTTTAGTAAGGCCTTTGACAAGGTACCCCATAAACGGTTAACGATGCAGCTTCAGGTCCATGGTATTGCAGGTAGCATCCTAAAATGGATAGAGTTGTGGCTTTCAGATAGACAGCAGAGAGTGATGCTAAATGGTACAAAGTCATCATGGCAAATGTTCTTAGTGGAGTCCCCCAGGAGTCGGTACTGGGGCCACTATTGTTCATTATATATGTGAATAGCATTGAATGTGGCCTAAGCAGTAAGGTTTTGAAATTTGCGGATTATTTGAAGATCTTTAGGGCAATAACAGGGCACAATGAGCAGGTTTTGCTGCAGAAAGACTTAGACGAGCTAGTGAAGTGGTCCGAAAAATGGCAAATGAAGTTTAATTTTGATAAGTGCAAAGTCATGCATGTAGGTAGGCAGCATATGAAGGCTCCATACTTGATGGGTGGCCAAGTACTATCTGTGACTCAGCAGAAGGACTTAGGTGTTATTTTGAACACAAAATTGGGGGCATCAGAACAGACCAAAGAAGCCAGGAAGAAGGCACTAAGAATGCTTGGGGCAATACAGAGGAATGTGTCATACAAAAGTGAGGAGGTCATCAGGAAGCTTTACTGTGCATATGTCAGGCCACATTTGGAATACTGTGTCCAAGCTTGGTCCCCTAGTTATGAGAAAGATTGTTGGCTTTTAGAGAGAGTACAAAAGAGGGCAACAAAAATGGTTAATGGTATAGGCAACCTGGCATATGAGGAAAGATTGAAGAAATTGAATATGTTTTCACTTAGATATAGAAGGCTGAGAGGAGATCTCATCGAGGTTTTTAAATTTGTTCATGGTCAGGAACAGTGATATCTCAGGGAAATGTTTGAATTTAACAGAAATGATGCAATTAGAGGTCATCAATTCAAAATTAAAGTTAATCACAGCAGGACAAGGTTAAGACAGTCTTTCTTCACCAACAGGGTAGTAGAACACTGGAACCAGCTGCCAGGAACCATTGTCAGTAGCAACACACTGAACATCTTTAAAAACGGCATAGACAATCATTATAAGAATAGGGGGCTTGTTTTTCTGTATTCCAGGGAGGGTTGATCGACAGGGAGGAGATGGGAGTTGGGAGGAGTTTGTAATTGTTGAGTGTGTTATGCAATAGCAAGTGAGTCTCTTATTAAGTCTAAACGCTTTAAAACTTTATATAGGGTGTACCTAGCAGTGGATTCAGCACCTTCCTTCGGGATGTGCTCCTGATGAGATTGTCTATGGTAGCACAATGGGTATGATGGGAGGAGTTTGTAATTGTTGAGTGTATTATGCAATAGCAAGTGAGTCTCTTATTAAGTCTGAACGCTTTATGAATTTGTGTGGGGTGTGCCTAGCAGTGGATTCGGCACCTTCCTTCGGGATGTGATGCTGATGAGATTGTCTATGGTGGCACGATGGGTATGATGGGAGGAGCTTGTGATTGTTGAGGGTGTTATGCGGTAGCAAGTGAGTGGTGCTTGATAGGCTGGGGTATATAGCTTCCTAGGAACTTGGGATAAGGGATTGATTGGGGTGAGAGTATGTACATTTCTAGTACCTTTTCTAGATAGGCTTAACCCAGATGGGCCCCTGTGGCTCTAATTAAGCCTTAATACTTTATGACATGTACCCAGTGTGTCCTACTCTTGCTCTTGGCTGCGCCATTTGGTACGGGGGGAGTTTTAGACTGTTATAATTAAAAAGTAGTAGGACGATTTCGCTGATTGATGTCTATGATCCGTTGCGCATTTTAGTTTGCTTGGTGTCGTGTGTGGTGACTGACTAGACTCGGCGATCACGATGACTACATCAATGCACACGTTTGATCAGATGACATTGTTTTATATTTCTATGCATTTGTGGAGGCTGTGCCCCTCTCCGACTCTGAATTCGCCCCACCAAAACTTTGGCTTCGCCCCTCCCTAATGTTAGGCACCAAGGAAATACCTTCACCCATTGTCATCACAGTTCAGGCCTGCTGTGCTCCGATGCTCCATCAAGGCCGGTGTGGTTTAGCGTACATATGGGCGCAGAAATATTTTACTTCCGCCGGTGTGTGTTTGTTGGTGTGTAGAGTGAGGGGAGGGTGACGGTAACGTTGACGATGACGGTGACGTTGATGATGACGATGGACCCGAGTCCACTGTATGACTCTGTAGTCGCATGCTATGACTCAAAGTTTTTATGTTGACATGTATTGTGTACTGCTCTTTTGCTTAGGTGACTTCACCTGTTACTGGACGATTTTGTCCGTTGGCGAGGATGCTGAACAAACGTCAACATACACATCGTGAAATAAAAAATCATAATTTTCGAGGTCTGAAAATATAGTGGGCGAAATCCAATGAGTTTTTGGATGGGGGGGGGGTCTAGTACGTTAACACTTCGCCCCCCCCCAATGTTTTTAAAAAATCGACACCCCTGCATATGTCCAGTTTGGCGCAAGGAGAAGGAGGTCTGCGCAGTCAAAGCCACGACCGGGGTATCCTACCCCCAGGCCCGGCGGTCTGTCGAGGCCACCTCCCCCTCCACCAAAACGTACACACAGGCGACCAGCATTGCTCCCCCCACGCCTCGCGTCAACACCATTTTTACTTCGATGCAAACCGACATCAATCCCGGCTTAGCTCCACTTAAAAAACTCGCACCGCTGACCACACCGACACAGAACACCGTGACTCCGAACAAAGAGACCACTCCGGCTCCACACATTCAGGCAAATCCCTCAAGGAATGCCAGACCCCGCAGCCATTCGGCTGCTGGGGAAATGCGTGCCACTTCGGTCGGCCGCCGATCAAGCCAGCGGGCGGGCATCCTCCGCGGCAGTTCCGGCCGCTTGGACCTTGCCAAGGTCACCGGTCGGTCGGACGGCTCGAGCGGGTCAACCGTCGCCGTACGTACCCAACCCACATATGCCCGCCCGAGCTGCAATCGTGGCTGCGCCAGGCACCAAAAGGTGCCGACAAATATTAACTTCCTTTCACAAATGTCCATATTTCTGCAATGGAACTGCCGTAGTTTAATTTCCAAATGGGCAGAAATGAAGGCTTTCTTTAGTTTACTAACTCCGATTCTTATCGCACTACCGGAAACCCGATTCTTACCCACCGATACATATAATTTCAATCTTTTCAATTACTCGCTGTACCGTCACGACGAGGTCCGTGGTCCTCATCGCAGTGGCGGTACAGCACTTTACATCAACAATGATTTTACACATAGACAAATTACACTTAATTCACCTTTACAAGCAGTAGCTTGCAGTCTACGTTTGCATGGTAGGAATATAGATGTATGTTCCATTTATATTCCACCACACACAGACAACACACATCTTTTGACAAAATTAGAAAACCTTATAGCACATTTCAAGAACCCTTTCATATTATTTGGAGACTTTAATGCACATAGTCAAACCTGGGATAAAGTACGTACACATGAAGACACTCGCGGCCACATCATTGAACAAATGTTAGACCGGCATAATTTAGTACTACTTAACACCCGAGAACCAACCTTTTTTCACCTAGGACATAATACAGAAACAGCTATTGATTTATCAATATGCTCTCCGACCCTAGCCAATAATTTTGACTGGACAACTGACACCTTGGGTTCTTTTACGACGCATTCAACCGCTAGGTTATATAGCGTCGCCAACCTCTCACGCCGATTGGTCGCGGGTAGACTCGGTAAATTCCGTCGGTTGTGAGATTTGAACCCACAATCTTGCGATAGAGTCCGACGCTCTACCAACTGAGCTACCGCGGCCCCGGACAATTGACACCGACATTCATGACAGCGACCACTACCAGACCTGTGCTCGACTCGAGTTGAATCGAGAATCGACTCATGAATCAATCGTTTTTGGATGAGTCGTGAGTTGAATCGATTCTTTTCCCAAAAACATATCTTGAGTCGCGAGTTGAATCCCATCTTTCTTTTTTTAAATGAGTTGAATCACGAGTCAATAATTTGAATCACAATGAGTCATTTGAGTCTTGGGACTCCAATGCAAGTTATGAACAAATGATATAAAGCATGTATCTTTGTAAATAGTATGCCATGACACAAGGTAGGGAGTAAAAACACAGTATAATTATTAATGCTTAGCATTACAATTGTCAACTTATCAGCTGCCAGTGAGTAAAGGTGTACTTAAGTTATTTACCAAAAACGGATAACAATAACTACAAAAAAAAGTATTAATGCTAAGCTTGGTATTCACAATCAGTATCATGCATGAGTCAATTATAGTGCCAGAAACACAACACAGAAATGGGATGTGATTGTGAAAAATAATAGGGAACTGAAACGACCATGCACTTTTTTTGGAACAGGCATTTGCACTGAATAAATTGCGTCGGTTTGTGTGACAAATAACAAACCCAAGTTACCTTTACAAGAAGGTAGATCAAAATTTTCCTTCAAGCCCGCATGACGTCATTCGAAGTTTAAAAAAAAAATATGGTAGAAATTTGGTTGCAGAACTTTTCTCAAATCATACGCAATGGTCACTTTAATTTGCTTCCTAGCAAATATATTTGTATTCCGCTCACCAGGTGAGTAATAATCTTTTCCCATTCTTTCCAGTGAGCATTTGTTCCGACACATTTTATTCTCATGCATAGACAAGGTCGGATTTGTGCATTGTAATCCGGCGTTTGCAGAGGAATACTTTGTAGTCATCCAGTATGGAGAATATTTGTATTCAAACCTTATGCATGGTAACTCAACTTGCACCCATTTCAGTGAATTTTGAGCACTTTTCCTTGATCACAGCAGTTCGTTGTCAAAAGTGAATAACTTAGGAACTTCAACTTCCAGATAAAAAAACAACAAATAATTTTCTGGAAAGGATAATGTTCAGGATCCCCAAAAACTAGGATGAGCCTATTTTTCCAAACATTTACCTACCTACCTACATTGACATGCAGCAGTTGTTGAAAACAGTTTTTCCAGGCCAGCTAGACCCAGGGCATGATGCATTCTTCCTTGGTGAATTTTGCATCGATTGTTGATGATACATGCATAATTGGACATTTATGTACAACACCATTGTGATCTAGGAATGCCCTCCTGAAACTTGCAACTCAACTGCAACTCTCCTGCCGATGGGGAGAAGAAGCTATGGAGCACTTAGCGCCCCCTTGACTGTCCTTTCTTCCGCTCTTGAACGAGGGTGACAACTTGAACATGTAAAATGGATGGTAGAGGGAGCCTACCAATATCAGGAACAAGCCTTTTATTTTGGAGGCACTTGATGGTGAGCCTGCCGGAAATGGCACACTGTTTTGGCAGGACGATTATTACTGGGTCATTTAGGATACCCTTTGATGAAGCTAAAGAATAGGTCTTTCAATTAGAATGGGTCAAAGTACCCTATATTGCCATAAAATATGCAAGATAGCGTAGAGAATGTCGGTAAAATTGGGTGTAAACCAATGGTGAAGGGAAACCTTCAAGCCTGCTACCAAACAAACTTCGTGGGGGCAACAGACCAACGCAATCATATTCTGTGCAGATACCTATGGCAGTGCAGAACCTGGGTGCCATGTTGCAGTTAGGTGATGTGTGTCAGGTATATGATTCAGGTTGTGTGTGCATCATGCTGATGTGGATTGAGGTATTATGCACTCATTGCTTTGCATATGCATTGCCAACCATTCATCTCGTTAATCTGTTTGAGTCATTTACTTTATGCACATGCACGTTCATTTATCTGTATATTTATCCTATATATCAACCATTACAGTGCATGACGAATGATAAATAATGTGAGGTGAAAACAAAGTTATAGACAAAATAATATATCCAACAGATGTTTCGAAGTTGGAGCATCTTCGTTAGTGTGAATAAATACTGATTCCCTTCTTTAATTAGACAGATGAAGATGAGTTGACATCAAACTGGCTGTCAAATAAATTATTTTTGCTATAACTTTGTTTTCACCTCACATTATATATATATATATATATATATATATATATATATATATATATATATATATATATATATATATATATATTATATTTTATATATATACATATATATATATATATATATATATATTATATGTATATATATATAAATAGTGTGTGAGCAGTGCACACAAAATCATATGGCTTATGAGTCTGATACCATTGAGTCGGATCTGAATCGATTCAAATTTATGTTTGAGTCGTGAGTTGAATCGGATCTCTGTAGCTCTGATTCTGAATTGAGTCCAATCAAATAATTTTGACCTGCTGTGAATCATGAGTTGAATCGGATCTCAAGATCTATGAGTCAAATGTGAGCCGATTAAAACAATTTGAGTCGAGCACAAGTCTGACCACTACCATATCAAATTAACACCCACATTTTCAACTGCGACCGATACCACACCCAGTTTTATCCCCCGCTGGAAAATTTCGAAGGCAGATTGGACAACATTTCAGGAACTTTCACATACTCAATACAACCCCAATATTTCTCCCGTCGAAAACATCAACTCACTTACAAATACACTTTTCGAGGCAGCTTCCACGACTATTCCACTTACCAAACCATTCACAAAAAGAAGACCAATACCTTGGTGGTGTCAAGAAATTTCAAAAGCCATTGCGGTAAGAAAAAGAGCATTTATAAATTACTTACGACATCCCGATCAATACAATTTAATCATCCGTAACCGTGAACCCGCCGCATCATTCGCGATGCTAAGCGCCGTTCATGCACCTTATATTTACAGCAGCTCACTTTTCAAACACCTTTAAGTAAAATATGGCTTTTAATCCGACGGTTGTCCGGACGATACCCATTTAAATCTCTACCGGCCCTCAGAATCCACAATCTCACAATTACAGACCCACAAACCATCGTGAATACCATAGCTGATACCATAGCCCATAATAGCTTCGATGAGAACTATCGACCTAATTTCCTACCAAATGCACAACACACTTTTCACACCAATCTCGAACTCTTTCAATCCGACAATACGGAGGACTACAATGCTTCTTTTCAACTTTCCGAACTGCAGAATACCATTTCCTCCGCCGCTAACACTTCAGTAGGGCCTGACAAATTGCATTATTCCTTCTTTCGACATTCATCTGACCACACCAAACAATGCATCTTAGACACATTTAATTAATTATGGTAAAATCATGTCTTTCCTGAAGCATGGAAACAAGCTATCATTATCCCTATTCCAAAACCCGGCAAAGACCATAGTAACCCCACTAATTTTCGACCCATTGCACTCACCAGTTGTTTAGGAAAACTTTTCGAACGCATGGTTATTGGTTGGATATTGGTTTTACGACACGTCGACCGTTGAGTCATGTAGCGTCGCCAATCTCTCACGCCGATTGGTCGCGGGCGAAGAGTAGCGACAGGTGAGACTCGAACCCACAACCTTTCGATTGTGAGACGAGCATCTTACCCCTAGACCACTCGTCCCCAACGCATGGTTATTAAAAGACTGACATGGCACCTGGAAACAAATTCACTTCTATCTCCCTTTCAATGTAGTTTTCGGCGAGGACGCAGTACAATAGATCATCTTATTCGGTTAGAGACAGACATCCGCCTAGGCTACAAAAAAAAAACATTAACACACTGTCGCAGTATTTTTAGACATAAGCAAAGCTTACGATATGGTTTTCAAACCAGCACTCCTCTTCAAAATTCAACAACTCGGCATAAAAGGACACTTAGCACATTATTTAATAGGTTTCTTATCTGGTTCGCGTAGATTCAACATCAGATGCCGGTCAGCCATTTCCGATCCACATTTCCTTCAAAACGGACTACCACAGGGAAGTTGCATATCACCAGTTTTATTTAACATCATCATTAACGACCTTTTCGCCGACATGCCTGCAAATGTATCGTATTCTCTTTTCGCCGACGATAGTGCAATTTGGTGCTCGGACAAAAATTACGAAAAACGTTTGATTCGGCTTCAAAGTGCTCTAAACAGGATAAACGAATGGTCCATGAAGTACGGATTCAATTTGTCGGCTCCCAAATCTGCAACCATGATTTTTAGCAAATGCACTCCCTGCCCAAACCCAGAAACACAGCTTCACCTCGGGCAAAATGACATATCTTTTGTACATTCATTTAAATTTCTTGGTGTTATTTTTGATCGTAGGCTTTCAATGCATAAACACATGAAACACGTCCAGAACAAATGTTGTCACCGACTAAATTTTAGGTCGCTGCATTACATCCACCCCATTGGGAGCCGATCGTCACACTCTTTTACAACTATATAAATCCTTAGTGCTCCCCATCATTGAATACGGCTCAGTAGTCTATGCTGGTGCCAGCCCATCCTCGTTACACATTTTAGACACCATTCAAAATAAATTTATCCGTATCGCACTCGGTGCAATGACTACTTCACCCATTATTTCTTTAGAAGCCGAATCAGGAATTCCTCCATTACTCTCCGCAGAATGCAACAAACACTTAGGTACGCCTCCAAAATTCAATTTCATTCAAACCACCCCACACACGCGTCATTGCAAATTCTCCCAAATTTACATCACCATTATTTAAGTCCAGCCGAAAAACGAACTGGTCTCACCATAGCCTCTCGGGTCAAAACATTTTCGGAGCAACTTTGTTTCACTATTCCACCCATTACTTCTATTTCTCCACCAGCTACACCACCGTGGGAAATAGCCAAACGACAAATTCTGTATTTCACCACCACTCCAAAATCACAGCTTTGCCCAGAATATACTAAACAAAAATTGCACAAATTTCGGGCTCGTTATCACCACGTACCTTTCGTTTTTACTGACGGTTCTTAAAACGCTAACCTTACGGGCAATGCAATAGTTTCGGGAACATACAAAAAACAGCATCGATTACCAGACGGAACATCAATTTTCATCGCTGAATTACATGCCATCCTCATTGCCCTCCGTTATATTCGCAACCGTTTTATGTCACCCCATGCGCAGCGTCATCATTTGTTCGGACTCCATATCTGTTTTACAATCTCTTTCGTCACTTTCTTTTTCACATCATTTCCATATTTATATTTATGAAGCACTAGAAATACTTCATCTGATGGGCGTGAAGGTCCGTTTCCTGTGGGTGCTCAGTCACTGCGGCATCCCAGGAAACGAGGAAGCAGATCATCTAGCAAAACAATCATTACAATTACCACACATCACAGAAATCCCACCACATTTTGACGCCATTAAATCAACAATACGACAGAACATTCGGCATTTTTGGAACCAAGCCTGGACACAAAGCACAAACCATACCCCATTACGACAAATTAAACCAGTCATCGATATTCGGACGTCATCATTTATAATCAACCGCCACGAAGAAAAAGTCCTATCGCGCATTCGCATAGGAAATACCTACCTCACACATCAATTTATTTATTCTGCTTCACCTCGGCCTTCATGCCCATCATGTAACACTCATATTACAGTCCCACATATATTAATACACTACCCGCAATACCATGGCCCTAGAAAACCACTTACCGATTGTTGCGGACGCCGTGCTCAACCGCTCATAGTGGACTGTATATATGTGGTTGGCGCCCTGCAGCATTGGGTAGAATGGCCAAGAGGCCTAAAGAGAATGGTATAGAAGAGAGAGCGAGGGAGAAATAAGCGGGAATACCATGTGAAAGGAATTTATTGGAATAACAATAGGAAACGGAACAAATAATTGCAATGTGAGAGGTCGGAAAGATGTGTTATGGGAGAATATAAAGAAATAATCGACGTAACCTAAATAAAGGTGGACATAATAATAGAGGTTGTAGGTTAGAGCTCCCCAATTCAAGGGAGACAAAGGAACTCTCCAATTCAAGAGAGCAGTGGCCAAATCAAGAACACTCCAATTCAAGAGTGAAGGAACCCTCCAATTCAAGAGAGCTAGGACCTAGATAAGAGCACTCCAATTCAAGAGTGAAGGAACCCTCCAATTCAAGAGAGCAGTGGCATTAGGAAATGAAGGAGTACGAAAAAACATGGAAAGAAAGCAGGGAAAAACAGTCAGGCACGGTGCCCCAGCCGTGACGAGCGCAGTGCTGCGTGTGGTTCCTCAATTCACTTCACTGATCACTCACTGTTCCACTTATCACTTCAACACTCGCTCAAAGTACTCATTTCTATATTGGCGACGGCGAGACGGCAGAGGTGCAGTGCACCTGACGAAGACGACAGAAGAAGAGAGCGAGAGGGTGTAGACGTGCCGCTTATATATGAAGGTAAGGGCCAGCTGAGACAAGGAGAGAAAGGGGTCACGGGTCGCATAACACCCGCACCTGCGCTGCGGCCGGCGTTCAACAATAGGCCGAACAAATACGGCGACGCGACGGGGACGCCCCACCGGTCGAGCAAACACGTCTCGCTGGACATGCGGTGTCTAGCCGGATGTCGCGGCTGCCCGCCAATGGCAGACCACCGCGCGACATGCAGTGTAAAAGGATCGACGGGTCGCAAAAACACCTCGCACCTGCGCCGCGGCCGGCGTTCAGCAAATACGCAGGACAAATATGGGCGACGCGCCGGGGACGCCCCACAGGTCTAGCCAACACGTCGTCGCTATACATGCGGTGTCCAGCCCGATGTCGCGGCTGCCCGCGAACGGCAGACCACAGCGCGACATGCAGTGTCTGTCGGCAACATCACTCCCCCCTGTGTTCGACTGCACACGACGAACACACACACAGCGTCCGACATGTGGGACGTGTGGCCGCCCCGGCGCGTCAGGCCGAAGTCCGGACGCTGGAGGCCGCTGCCAGGGCAGGCGAGGCGACGGTGCTGGTGCAGCAGGAAGCAGCGGCATTGCGGCAGCAGCTGATCTCCACGCTGCTAAGCCAGCGCACCGAACGGCGTACTCTGAACGTCGTGGCGCTCAGTGCGCAGTCTGCCCGAAATGGCAGCTGCTGAGGCCGCCGCCAACTTGAAGTCGCGCATTGGGCCATCGATGTCGCAAAGTCTGCGCGCCCACCTGCAGGCTACAGCAGTCGGCCAGACCGGCCCCGACAACCGACGCACTGCTCGCCAGCTGCTTCAGACGTTGTTCCTCGTGAGCAGTCGTCTGCTGGATTTAACTTCCCTGGAACATGCCGCCATTGGCCGCCGGCAGTCAATTCCTTCACTTCAGCTACACAGTTCGCTACGAAAGCATGGAATCTGCGAGACTCGTTGGCTAGGTACTGCAGTACTACGTAGCTGTCCGACCAGTAGAATGTCGTGACGAGCTTCTTCTTCAGTTCCCTCAATGTTACATCCGCGAGACGCGCCCCCAATAGGGCAGCTTGCAGCTCAAGTCGAACTATCGACAGCCGCTTCAGTGGAGCCACCCGATTCTTGGAGGTAAGGAACCTGCAGTGTTGGCAGCCGTCGTGAGTCGTGGATGGCATATACACCACAGCTCCAAAGGCAGCCTCAGATGCATCGCAAAATACATGCAGCTGCCGGGACTTGATATCCACTCCTGGCACCACCCACCGTGGAACGCTGACGTGCGTAAGGTTGTTCGAGTCGCTCAGCCAGTCCAGCCATAATGTCAGTTCTGGTTCCGGCAGCGGTTCGTCCCAAGTCAGCTGTCTGGACCACAAGCGCTGCATCATGACTCTGGCCTGCACGGTGAATGGAACTGCTATTCCTAGCGGATCAAAAACAGAGGCTGCTCGACTTAGGACTCCACGTTTTATCAGCGGCTCATTTGCTTGGCGCAAGCGGAACCCAAGTGTGTCTTCGCTTTCGTCCCAGACGACCCCGAGCGCTTTCTCTCCAGCAGCTGGCGACGCGCCCAAGCACAGAGCACTGTCCGGGTTCGCCCTATCACTGGTAAGTGTCCCCTCTAGCGCTTTACTCTTGTTGCTCCGCCACTTGGTCAGTTGGAATCCTCCTTCCGCGAGAGATCTGGTGGCTTCTTGTTTCAGCTCATTTGCGGAGGCTTCATCTACTTCCGACTGCAGAAAATCATCCATATAAAAACTCCTTTGAACCTGTTCAGGTTCCCTATAGCCTGTCACCGCGTCCTTTCGCCAATGCTCTTGCAATGTTCTCCTGAGGACGTAATTGGCGATGGCTGGCGATGACCGGGCGCCGAAGATGGTGACCTGCATCTGGTACACGTCTGGACGCCTGCCGCTATCCATATCTCTCCACAGAAAGCTGATGGCTGGTTGGTCTTCTTCGGTGATCCTGATTTGATGGTACATCTGCTTGATGTCCGCAGCAACAGCGACGGGACCTTCCCGGAAGCGCAAAAGGACACCGGGCAGGCTCTGCAGCAGGTCTGGACCAGTCAGCAGCTTCTCGTTGAGGGAGACCCCTCGGTAGACTGCGGCGGCGTCGAAGACGACCCGGACTTTATCCGGTTTGTTATGGCTTGTGACGGCATGATGTGGCAGGAGCCAACGGCGGTCGTTCGGGGCTTCTGCTTCTTGAGGTGTCAGCTTCCGGGCGTGACCGTCGGTGACGTATGCTTCGATCGTGGCTTGGTATTTCTCAGCTACATCCGGTTGTTTTCTGAGCTTTCTTTCAGTGGCTTGCAGCCGCTGAATGGCCTGAGGTTTGTTGTTCGGAAAGGTTGGGTTGTCTTCTTTCCACAGCAGGCCCGTCGTGTAACGTCCTTCGATCTTCTCAGTGTTCTTGTCGAGTAGGGTCAGCGCCCTGTTGTCGTATGTCGATCTTGGTGTCGGTTCCCGGTACTTCGTCCCGAAGGCCTCCGTGGACCACCACTCGTTGACAATGGCTGACAAATCTTCATCCTCTTCTGGCTGTTGTCGTCGCACGAACATGACGTGACGCATGCTGCTGGGCACCAGAGCCGACAATGATCCGGTCAGAGTCCAGCCAAAGTCGGTCCCCACGGCAACCGGCTGGTTCGGGCGACCCACACGCACCTCCTTCTGAAGCACCCCTTCGATGACGTTCGCCCCGAGCAGCAGCTTTACTTGACCGCCGCTGTACTGCGGGAGATCGAGACCGCGGAGATGCTTACATCCCTGGAGCTGGCTCTTCGTCACTTTGGTGGTATTCACATTCAGTGATGGCACGGACCAAGCTTCGGGAACATTGATGTGCCCCTTCCTCGCGTCAGCACCGAGGGCGCTGATCGTCAGGTGAACCCGCTCAGATGATCGCTGTGCGCCGCTACCTTCCACATTCTGTATGCAGAGCTGGCGACGCTGACCCGTGACTCCCAGCTCCTGCAGGACATCTTCGCTGCACAGCGACGTCTGCGCCCCGGCGTCCAGGAGAGCCAGCACGTCTTTTGATCCGTTGTCTCCGTGGACACGAACTTGGACGATCTGTAGAAGAGTATCCGTCTCGTTGCTAAGAGAGGCTGCTACGAATGGTTCATGTCCTGACTCTTCTCTTTGTAGCTCGTGCTGGTTGGCTTTGGGCTGCCTGGGGCCTCCGTGGAGCAGTGGGTGGTGAGTGAACTTGCAGCCTTCTATCCCGCACCGCCGGGCTGACTTGCATCTTCTGCTCCAGTGACCCTTCCTCAGACATGAAAAACAAAGGCCTTCGGCGTACACTGTTTCCCTCCTTGCGTCCGGTGTTTTGGACTTGAACGTCGGACAGTCAGCCATTTTGTGTTTGTCCTTGCAAACCACACAAACGGGTGGCGTTCTTGTTTCAGCTTCTTCAGCTGCGTACGTCGCAACAGTTACGAGTGCCGACTTTCGCGCCGCACCATCCCTGGGCGTGTGAGTTGCACGTTTCCGGTCCGACGCTTCCGTTTGGACAGCGGAGAAGCTGAGAATACTCACCTGAACCCTGAGCCATTCACTGAGCGTCTCCAGCGAAGGCCGCTCGGGCCGTAAGCGGAAGACTTCACGACCCCATTCGCGAGACAGCTCGTTCGGCAGCTTCTCCACCACTCTTCGCAAATTCTCGCTGCTGGAAAGGTCACTCGCATAGCCCAAGTTGCGCAGTACCGTCACTGTGTTGTGAACGACAGCGTATAATTTCTCCATGGACGGCAGATCAGTGAGTGCAGGTGGAGTCGTGGTGAAGACGCTCCTCAAGTGCGCCTGAATGATGTCCTCATCTCGCCCGAACCGCTCTTGTAATGTTCTCAAGGCTTCCTGGTAAAGGTCACCATTGAAGAGCATGCCGTCGATTGCCCGAGCGGCCGGCCCATCCACCGCGTTTTGCAGATGGGCCATCCGCTCGGAGTCCGTCAGCGATGGCTGATCGTGCACGAGGGCCCTGAACAAGCCGATCCAGCGCGGCCACTCTTGCGCTCTTCCTCTGAACGTGGGTAGGCTCAGGCGCGGTATGCTCTTCACAAATGCCGATGGTCCTTGATATCCGTCAGTGCGCTCCGGGCATAATCTCTTCACCCAGCTGGCCGGATCATACCTGACCTGCTGCAGTGGCTCGGCCTCGTTAGATACGACAGGAATGACGTCCGGCGGGCGCACTTGGTGACACGGCTCACCAACATCACGCGGCTGCTCACGTTCCTTGATCGGTCGTTCCTCGTGGATCAGAGTGGCAGCCATGGCTTCTTTAATGGCTTCCTCCTCGAAGTCATTCCTCCGGTCCCACTCGAAGTCCGTTTCCGCTGCCCTACACAAACGCGCTTTCAGATGGGCGTGCTCTAGTTCTTCTTCGATGTTTTTCACCTCTAGAAGTTCCTCTCGTCTCTTCTGCTGCTCTTTCTGCTTCTTGCGCGCTCCTTCCTGCTCCTTACGCGCTTCTTCCTGCTCCTTACGCGCTTCTTCCTGCTCCTTACGCGCTTCTTCCTGCGCCTCTTCCTGCTTTTCTAGCTCATCTCTGACCTCTCTTTCCCTTTTCTGTTTTGCTTGCAGGTGCTTAACCTCGAGAGCTTTTAGTTCTGCCGCGATCTCTGCTTCCTTCGAGGCCACCGAGGCCCTCGAACGTTGCGAGACGCGAGACACACTCGTCTTGCTTTCCTCACGGCGTGCAGTGGGTGACTGCCGCCTCTCTCCCGGATGTGACCCAGTGCCCCATGCCGGCTGCTGAATAGTCGCATGTCTAATCTTGGTTACCATGCCAGAGTGACGAGCTGTTAGTCTGGAGGCATATTCTTCTGCTTCCTTCAATTCATCCACGTCATCCAGCTTGTCAACATATGCGTCATTGGCTTCCATAAAGCCGTCCAGTGCCACGTTAAGATACTCCAGACGCTTCCTCAGCTCGTCGCCGTCTGCCTCTTGAGATATTTGTGTCTCTGCCGTATTGCACGCGCGCGTAAATGTAGCAGCCTTACGTCCACGATGCAGCTTCAGGGATTTCAATTCGCTAGCCACCTCTCTCCCTGTCCTTTCAGCAGCGTCGGCATCTTGTGGCACCGTCTTCCCGTTGCCGGCAGAACTCGCCGCATCATCTCCCCCGGAGCCTCCATCTCGCCCACTGTCTTCAGCTCCCAAACCAGCAACTCAACACAAGCTAAAGAAGCTGTTGACAGTTGTTTATGCAGTGCAACGATCCACTGGACGTCTTCTGCCTTCAGAGTGCTCCCTCTCACTTGACGCTGGGCTGATCCGGCCCGGAGGACCAAAATGTTGCGGACGCCGTGCTCAACCGCTCATAGTGGACTGTATATATGTGGTTGGCGCCCTGCAGCATTGGGTAGAATGGCCAAGAGGCCTAAAGAGAATGGTATAGAAGAGAGAGCGAGGGAGAAATAAGCGTGAATACCATGTGAAAGGAATTTATTGGAATAACAATAGGAAACGGAACACATAATTGCAATGTGAGAGGTCGGAAAGATGTGTGATGGGAGAATATAAAGAAATAATCGACGTAACCTAAATAAAGGTGGACGTAATAATAGAGGTTGTAGGTTAGAGCTCCCCAATTCAAGGGAGACAAAGGAACTCTCCAATTCAAGAGAGCAGTGGCCAAATCAAGAACACTCCAATTCAAGAGTGAAGGAACCCTCCAATTCAAGAGAGCTAGGACCTAGATAAGAGCACTCCAATTCAAGAGTGAAGGAACCCTCCAATTCAAGAGAGCTAGGACCTAGATAAGAGCACTCCAATTCAAGAGTGAAGGAACCCTCCAATTCAAGAGAGCTAGGACCTAGATAAGAGCACTCCAATTCAAGAGTGAAGGAACCCTCCATTCAAGAGAGCAGTGGCATTAGGAAATGAAGGAGTACGAAAAAAAACATGGAAAGAAAGCAGGGAAAAACAGTCAGGCACGGTGCCCCAGCCGTGACGAGCAGTGCTGCGTGTGGTTCCTCAATTCACTTCACTGATCACTCACTGTTCCACTTATCACTTCAACACTCGCTCAAAGTACTCATTTCTATATTGGCGACGGCGAGACGGCAGAGGTGCAGTGCACCTGACGAAGACGACAGAAGAAGAGAGCGAGAGGGTGTAGACGCGCCGCTTATATATGAAGGTAAGGGCCAGCTGAGACAAGGAGAGAAAGGGGTCACGGGTCGCATAACACCCGCACCTGCGCTGCGGCCGGCGTTCAACAATAGGCCGAACAAATACGGCGACGCGACGAGGACGCCCCACCGGTCGAGCAAACACGTCTCGCTGGACATGCGGTGTCTAGCCGGATGTCGCGGCTGCCCGCCAATGGCAGACCGCCGCGCGACATGCAGTGTAAAAGGATCGACGGTTCGCAAAAACACCTTGCACCTGCGCCGCGGCCGGCGTTCAGCAAATACGCAGGACAAATATGGGCGACGCGCCGGGGACGCCCCACAGGTCTAGCCAACACGTCGTCGCTATACATGCGGTGTCCAGCCCGATGTCGCGGCTGCCCGCGAACGGCAGACCACAGCGCGACATGCAGTGTCTGTCGGCAACACCGATTACTGCCACACACACAACATTCCATTCCCTTTGTCCTCATTGTTGGGGATGATCACCCGGTTCTTTTCAAGCTACTTTTCATTTTTTTTGCTGACTTGTGCGATCTAATACATTGTTCCTTTTATATCAACGGCGCGAAATGGCCTGAGGAGGCCGAAGCGCCTTATTCAACAAAATGTCAAATGTCAAACTCAATAAATCAGTGTTCTCGTACCCAGACCCAGCGAGCGGTTTTACTGGGCACTCCAGGGCAGCGGTGGCGACACGACACCGCAGCGGAATCCTATTTCTCTTCTTCCTCTATCCTAAGGAGGTTGACCGCACTTAGGTGAAGGTAGGGTCAGACCCTGCACTTCACAGGTGTTAATTGGCAACACTACCTCCCTGGCTTTAACATAGCCAGCCTGACCATTACCATTACGCTTCTACTCCCTGGTGGCCTTCCCAGGTCCTACACGCCTATCCACGCACCTTGGCGTTACACAGGCTCCGAGGATAGGCCCCGTAGTGTAGGCTACGTTTCCATGCTCGTTTGCGGACTCAAGTCTCACGACCTCAGTTCCTGTATTTGAGGTGCAATACCCATCGGTAGTCACTACTGGCCCGGGCGCCGCACCCACAGCCTGGCACCATCGCGTCCCGGGCTCAAACCCGGCTCCGACGCCAAGGCCACCACCGCCAAAGCCAAGGCCCGCGCCCGCCGCCGCCGTTCCCGCGTGCCCGGCCACTACGCCACGCACCGCCGGGCACGGACGGAGGCCGGCACGCGGTAGACTCCTTGCACATAGTGCGGTGACCCGGGCCGCCGACTCGTCCGCTCTGCCCAGCTCCGGGCGGTGACGTCATCCCGCGGCCGGGGTCTGGTCGTGGCCGGCGGCCGGCGGCCGGCTGACTGGGCCGTGCTGGGCGGACGACACCCAGGTGCTAGTCACCGGCAAAAAAGCGAACTCCCAGGGCTCATCTCCGTATGGAGAGCATTCTCGGCTCTTTGGACGTTTGGTTCCGCGCGAACTCCCTCAAGGTTAACGCGACGAAAACTCAGTTGATTGCCTTTGGAAGCCGCCAAAATTTGCGCAACCTCCCAAATTTTCAAGTCACCTTTCGTGACGCATCCCTCGAGTCTTATAGCGAGGAAAAAAATCTAGATATCACCTTCGACCAAACTCTGTCGTGGGACGCTCGTGTCTCACGCCAGTCGCTGCTGCACAGGCACCCTGGCCGGCCTCTCCCATGCTCGCAACCTCATACCAGACGGCATGATCACCACACTCGTCACGGCCCTTGTCCTCGCGCACGTCAGATACTGCATTTCGGTATACGGCAATGGCACAAAAAGGAACATGCATAAAGTCCAAAAGATCTTGAACTTTGGCATACGAGTTATATTTGGCCGTCGTAAATTTGACGACGTGTTTGACCTGCGAGAGAGGCTGGGCTGGCTGACTGCCCAACAACTTGCCGACATGAGCACACTCAGCCTGGCACACAGGGTCATAACGCGTGGCGAGCCGGAAACACTTGCATCTGGCTTCAGGAAGACCAGCTCAGTCCGAGAGCGGAGCACACGGCAAGACCAGCTGCTTCATGTTCCTCGCTCAAAGACTGAGACTGGGAAGCGGCGCTTCTTGTGCAGAGCGCCTGATATGTACAACCGGCTCCCAGCTGAGCTCACTGAAATGACACCACAACATTTTAAGCGCGCCGTTAAGCGGCACCTGCTGGCTCGGCAACCTGACTGTCCCACGTCTTAGACACACTACTTATGTATTTGACTGTTCTGTATGTATGTTTTTTACTATGTTTTTACTCCCGTGCAGTGCAACATTATGAGACTGACGTATGTGTGTATTTGACTGCTTGCATGTATGTTTTTGACTGTAAGTTTTATGTTTCGTTTTTAC
The DNA here is from genome assembly GCA_034440615.1 of Ashinkailepas kermadecensis. Lineage (NCBI taxonomy): Eukaryota > Metazoa > Arthropoda > Thecostraca > Neolepadidae > Ashinkailepas > Ashinkailepas kermadecensis. The sequence continues at coordinate 111,973 of JAOTOM010002951.1, forward strand.
TCCTTCACCTATGACTCGGGGCATAATAGCCACTGCAATAGTGGATCACCCTATGCATGTCAATATACAATATATACATCTCCCCTCCCGGAGACTACTCCCGCATCTGGGACGCTCAGAGTTGGAGTTAGTAATACCCACATTAGTTCAATTGGACCAAGCATAATAGGTGGCGGTCCAGACAGCAGCTACAGCAAAATACTTCCTCTCTGGTGTGCCATGGTGAAAATCCTGGTGATCAGAGATGGAACTTCGGATGTTTTTGCGAAGGCTTGGGCATCCAAAGATGGTCTGAACCAATGTTCTACAATGATGACTTTTGAGTGCACTTCTTGACAATTATTTCGACACCACTTTTTCTTCTTTACATTATATATCACTTGTTATTTTTTAGTCCAGGTTTTGAGTGAGCTTTGGGTCTTTATCATTAATAGGCATTATCGATATATGCTTGCACATCTTTTTTCACATCAGTTGGCTCCTTTAACATCAGCCCTCTTCCCCTACACTCTACAAAAAGGCAATTCCAGGACAGTGGCTTGAACTGTGTCAATAATTTTGCATTTAAACATGGAACCGTATTGAGTTCTACAATGATGACTTTAAACATGGAACCAACCAGGCAGGGCTCATTCTTGGACCTTGTCTTCTCAGATTTAAGTGATTTAGTTCAAGACTTGACTGTAGGAGAAACTCTGGGAAGAAGTGACCATAACATAGTGAGATTCAAGGCACAGGTATCAGGGACAATCAAGGATAATTTGGCAAAGATTCCAAATTTTAACAGGGCAGACTTTGCCTGCATGAGAGAGGCTTTAAGTGCCATAAAATGGGAAGAAGAATTCTTTGATTTAAATGCCTGTGAAATGTGGGAAAAGTTCAAATCCTACTTGAGGGAAATTCAGATTAGACGTGTCCCCCAAAAGCAAAGGCGCAAAGAAGGGTAGGAAAGCCAGCATGGCTTACACCAGATGTGATGAAAGCAATTAAGGCTAAGAAAGGAGCATTTAGAGTATTTAAGGAGGCTTCAAATATCGTAAATCTAAGGTCGTATAAAAAATCTAGAGATGCTGTGAAGCAGAAAATCAGAGCAGCAAAGCGAGCAAAAGAATTGGATTTGGCTAGGAACTGTAATGGGGACAGTAAAAAGTTCTTTAGTTTCTACAAGCTAAGTAAAGTTTCAAGCACAATTGGTCCACTGGATGTAAATGGGACTATATTGAGTGAGGATAGCGAGATGGTTGAGGAGCTGAGCAAGCAGTTTAAATCAGTGTTTACAGTGGAGGATGTGACTAATCTGCCAACCGTGAACCACAGTTCAGTGACAGGTGATCAGATACACGATGTTGATTTCATTGATAGTGATATTGTTTTCAATTATATCAGAAAAATAAAGACAAACAAGGCAGCAGGACCCGATGGAATTTATGCTAGGGTATTGCGGGAAGCTGAAAAGGAAGTGGCAATTCCACTTAGTATAATATTTTGTAGATCAGTTTTGCAAAATGAAATTCCAACAGATTGGAAAAGGGCAAATGTAGTTCCTATTTTCAAGAAAGGAGAAAGAGGGAAAGTTGAAAACTATAGGCCAGTAAGCCTCACATCCCTAGTCTGCAAGGTACTCGAATCAATTATCAAGGATAGAATAGTTAGTTTTCTGGAAGGAAACAAATTGATTCAAGATACTCAACATGGGTTTAGAAAAGGGCGATCGTGCCTCACAAATCTCTTGGACTTTTTGAATTTTGCTACAGAACAATTTGATCAGGGAAATCAGGTTGATGTAGCATATCTTGACTTTAGTAAGGCCTTTGACAAGGTACCCCATAAACGGTTAATGATGCAGCTTCAGGTCCATGGTATTGCAGGTAGCATCCTAAAATGGATAGAGTTGTGGCTTTCAGATAGACAGCAGAGAGTGATGCTAAATGGTACAAGGTCATCATGGCAAAATGTTCTTAGTGGAGTCCCCCAGGGGTCGGTACTGGGGCCACTATTGTTCATTATATATGTGAATAGCATTGAATGTGGCCTAAGCAGTAAGGTTTTGAAATTTGCGGATGATTTGAAGATCTTTAGGGCAATAACAGGGCAAAATGAGCAGGTTTTGCTGCAGAAAGACTTAGACGAGCTAGTGAAGTGGTCCGAAAAATGGCAAATGAAGGTTAATTTTGATAAGTGCAAAGTCATGCATGTAGGTAGGCAGCATATGAAGGCTCCATACTTGATGGGTGGCCAAGTACTATCTGTGACTGAGCAGGAGAAGGACTTAGGTGTTATTTTGAACACAAAATTGGGGGCATCAGAACAGACCAAAGAAGCCAGGAAGAAGGCACTAAGAATGCTTGGGGCAATACAGAGGAATGTGTCATACAAAAGTGAGGAGGTCATCAGGAAGCTTTACTGTGCATATGTCAGGCCACATTTGGAATACTGTGTCCAAGCTTGGTCCCCTAGTTATGAGAAAGATTGTTGGCTTTTAGAGAGAGTACAAAAGAGGGCAACAAAAATGGTTAATGGTATAGGCAACCTGGAATATGAGGAAAGACTGAAGAAATTGAACATGTTTTCACTTAGATATAGAAGGCTGAGAGGAGATCTCATCGAGGTTTTTAAATTTGTTCATGGTCAGGAACAGGGATATCTCAGGGAAATGTTTGAATTTAACAGAAATGATGCAATTGGAGGTCATCAATTCAAAATTAAAGTTAATCACAGCAGGACAAGGTTAAGACAGTCTTTCTTCACCAACAGGGTAGTAGAACACTGGAACCAGCTGCCAGGAACCATTGTCAGTAGCAACACACTGAACATCTTTAAAAACGGCATAGACAATCATTATAAGAATAGGGGGATTGTTTTTCTGTATTCCAGGGAAGGTTGATCGACAGGGAGGAGTGGGAGTTGGGAGGAGTTTGTAATTGTTGACTGTGTTATGGAATAGCAAGTGAGTCTCTTATTAAGTCTAAATGCTTTATAACTTTATATAGGGTGTACCTAGCAGTGGATTCAGCACCTTCCTTCGGGATGTGATACTGATGAGATTGTCTATGGTAGCACAATGTGTATGATGGGAGGAGTTTGTAATTGTTGAGTGTATTATGCAATAGCCCGTGAGTCTCTTATTAAGTCTGAACGCTTTATGAATTTCTGTGGGATGTGCCTAGCAGTGGATTCGGCACCTTCCTTCGGGATGTGATGCTGATGAGGTTGTCTATGGTGGCACGATGGGTGTGATGGGAGGAGCTTGTGATTATTGAGGGTGTTAGGCGGTAGCAAGTGAGTGGTGTTAGATGGGCTGGGATATATAGCTTCCTCGGAACTTGGGATAAGGGATTGATTGGGGTGGGAGTATGTACATTCTAGTACCTTTTCTAGATAGGCTTAACCCAGATGGGCCCCTGTGGCTCTTATTAAGCCTTAATACTTTATGACTTTATGACTTTATGAGTGGGTTCTCACAACCAATACTGCCATTGCCTCTAGTGGATACTGCCATTGCCTCTATTCATTCGAGGTCTTCATCCCACAGTAATTTTGGTGAATTTCCAACTATGCAGAGTGACGTTCCTGCCACGTGCGTACACGCACGATTACTTCACTTCTCAACAACATAGACCTGCTTATTGTTCTTGGGCAGGTATATACCTACCTACGTACTGTTCTTGCTGTATTACATCAAGTGTTTACTCCGTCGGGCGACCGTCCGTCGGTTGCATATTGCAAAAAGAAACAAGGAACGCAAATTGAAGGCAAACTAATCTTTCCTCCCAATTACCTATTCAAGGTGTTCTGACAGATACACCTTGTGTTACATGGTCCGAGTTATCCCCTTTTTGGAGGTGAATTGCACTGAGCAACGTGAGTGATCACGTAGCTTCCACCTAAAACACAGGTGTAATATGGATAATTACAGCTTCTGCTGTGTGATAACAGTTGTAAAACACTACCGTTGTACGCTTTTTGGCTGCTTTATTTTTTATTTGGCCCGAATTATTGCTGGAGTGGTTTTATGGACCAGAGCCCTATTACTAAGCACAGCTTGTTGCGCGGACACTGGTCCCACCACCCGATCCATGAATTACAGTTCAACGGCAGAATTTTGACCGATAGTTTTCTGTTCCTCAACGCACCGACAGGGCCGTGCTTGGTAGCTCGTCCCCGGCCTTACCGGGCCAGCTGCCAACTGACCCTCCCATCCGGTGGCTAAATGCGAGCGTGTGAAGCGACTCGAACCCTGTCTCGCCAGGACAGGGGAGACCAGTGCAGGACAGCGCTCTAACCAACTGATCTACCGAGGCGGCTGCCAGCGAATATGGGTATTTACCGGTAAATACCACGGACGTGACAAAACCAGTTTTTAACCAATAGTTTGCCAACACTGGCTAATATTATAATGAGAATGCCCACTATAGCCCAAGGTGGTATATGAATTACCCTCCCCAGAGGCGCTCTCGACAGCACAGCACGTCATCGTAGCCAATATGACATCACAACGTGTTATTTTACACGGCCAGCTGTCCAGCACACATACCTGAACCACACAGCGAGCAATCTGCAGAACTATCGGCGGAACACAGAACGGCAAAGCAGTCAAATTTCGGCTACTGCGAAAGACTTAGTGCGGCGCGAACATACCGTGTTGTAAGTAGGGTTGGTGAGTAACTGCCGCAACCTGTATGAGTATGCGACAGCCAATCAACAATCTCTTCCTCTAGAACACTTCTCAGATCAAAGCAGCTGACCAGGTCTCGTGATGCATTTTTTCGTGTCGTGAGGTTCAGCAATAATTGGAATATTCTCTCCTCTTCTCTCTCTTCCAGTCTCTCTCTCCACTCGACTAGAAAAAGGGTGGTAACCGTACACTGTATACAACTTCGGACATCTCCAATACATTTTACGCTTCCCTGCTAATGCAAACTCTACTTCTAAATCGCTATCCTTCAATTTCAACTCGCAACGGACAATCTTTCCAAATCTGTCACCCGTCTCGCCTCCGAAAGGGGGACAACGAGGCGAGACGATTCACATGTCCTCGAACGATCACGGAGAAGGGAGATATTTTTTCACTGCTTCTCGGGTTAAGGACGATCCCACTCAGGATGGGGGAACGGCTCGTCTGAACCCCACGCGAGGCACCAGGACATTTTGTAGTTGATGCCATGCAGTGTGTTATTATTTTTACCACTCGTGATGTCCCACCACATAAGGGTACTTTGGGGGACGACCTTGGTTCGCGAACGACAGGATGTCAGGCGCCCGAGGGGCTACACGGAGCAGGCATGTCATCACCGGCCGAGAGAGAGAGAGAGAGAGAGCGAGAGAAAGAGAGAGAAGAGAGAGAGAGCAAGAGAGAGAGAAAGAGAGAGAGAGACAGACAGCGAGAGACAGAGAGAGAGAGAGACAGAAAGAGACAGAGAGAGAGAGTGAGACAGAGACAGACAGAGACAGAGACAGTTAGTTCGTTAGTTATTTGGGCTTTAGAGCGCATCGACTACATAAGCCATATAGCGCCCATAACTCAGTCAATTAGACATAGAGGCACGGACACGTCAGATCAAAGAACAGGTTATAGGTGGCGATGCCACATCTGTCCTAGGGTAAAACTAGCCACGTATGCAGCAGCACGTTAGTAACCAGCGTAAATCACGGGAAATTTAAGTTCTAAGAGGAATTTAAAAAGTTTTCCCCAAGTGAACAACGTCAGACTCATCTCCTAATACGTCCCGAAGCGAGACAGAGGAACGTCCAAAGTGACGTCTCCGTTCGTGGGGAAGCCGGGGACATGATACTAAGACAGAGACAGAGACAGAGAGAGACAGAGACAGAGACAGAGACAGAGACAGAGACAGAGACAGAGACAGAGACAGAGACAGAGACAGAGACAGAGACAGAGACAGAGACAGAGACAGAGACAGAGAGAGAGAGAGAGAGAGAGAGAGAGAGAGAGAGAGAGAGAGAGAGAGAGAGAGAGAGAGAGAGAGAGAGAGAGAGAGAGAGAGAGAGAGAGACACAGAGAGAGACAGAGAGGGAGACAGAGAGAGAGACAGAGAGAGAGAGAGAGAGAGAGAGAGAGAGAGAGAGAGAGAGAGAGAGAGAGAGAGAGAGAGAGAGAGAGAGAGAGAGAGAGAGAGAGAGAGAGAGAGAGAGAGAGAGAGAGAGATAGATAGAGAGAGAGACAGACAGACAGACAGACAGACAGACAGACAGACAGACAGACAGACAGACAGACAGACAGACAGACAGACAGACAGACAGACAGACAGACAGACAGACAGACAGACAGACAGACAGACAGACAGACAGACAGACAGACAGACAGACAGACAGACAGACAGACAGACAGACAGACAGACAGACAGACAGACAGACAGACAGACAGACAGACAGACAGACAGACAGACAGACAGACAGACAGACAGACAGACAGACAGACAGACAGACAGACAGACAGGCAGACAGACAGACAGACAGAGAGAGAGAGAGAGAGACAGACAGAGACAGAGACAGAGACAGAGAGAGACAGAGAGACAGAGACAGACAGAGAGAGAGAGAGAGACAGAGACAGAGACAGAGACAGAGACAGAGAGAGAGAGATATATATATATATTAGGGTGGCACTTAGATACATGGGAAAATTTACATTTGAGAATTTCTAACGGGACGCCCCGCAAGATGTGAGGTTGGGTTAGAAAACCCCCATGCCAAAATGTTATGGAAAAATATTTATATTTAGAGGTGGCGCCAATCCTTTGAAATTCTCCCATAGCCTCCCTATACACTGCAAATGCCTCGGGGTAGGTGGCGCATCCATGCACTTTCGCTGCTAATTGAGCTAGAGCCCCGAATAAAAACAGCGTGTTGACCGTGGCAAGACGAATTCAGTGACACCCATTTTTAAGAGCAAAGGTCAACCAGTGACCTCTGAGGTCGGGTCAAACTTTTTAAATCGGCTAAAATTAGACATAATTGGTCGTAGCTCATAGAGTAAATGCGCAAGAGACATCGGGCGAACGCCAAAGACTCCTCTCATTCTCGGGATTCAAATGATGCCTAATATGACAACCTTAAGTCATTTGAGGTCAGTTCATGTCAAGCTACAAATTTGACCCAAGGATATTTCCCTTGGCTACTTGGTAACCAAAAATGAAGCTCAATGACTTGAAGCAAGTAAATTCAGCAAATTATATAGTACGAATGACATTAATAAATTCGGCACACAGCTCTAGACATAAACTTATTCTATTAATGACACAATTAAACACATACAACTTTTTATTGTATTACCCAAAGCAAAGAACAATGATGGACGTCCATTCCTCACAGAGCCCAGTATGCGATATAGCAATAGCGACCCTAGATCCGCATGCGTACTTCTCAATATTTTTCTGTCGGAAATCTAACGAATGATCCCCTGAACGTTGATGCTGATAAGGCACTGACCTCACTTCTTACAGACTGTGGCCTTCTTCCCGTCAGGGTAGCACCGGCGGTGCTGCTCCACTACCTGCAGAAGGTCCTGGCGCTGGTCTTCGCTCCGGACTGACTTTTGAAATCTTGCATCAACGCGACAGCTCTTTCTGCGAAGTCGTTCACGACTTTGAGAGACTTGGCTCGCCAAGAGGCAGCGTCGAACGCCGGATGCCCTGACCACATGACCGGGTCCACCTCCAGGAAGGAGGTGTCCATCTCCATCATCGTGAAGAAGGAGGCGGTCGTTTCCGTGACGAAGTCAGCTATATCCATCCTCTTGACGTCCTCGTTCTTCATGCTCACGCGCCGCGGCGGCTCTTCTTCTCCATCTTTCCCCAGCGCCCTGACCATCTCCCTCTTCTTCTCCAAACTGATGGTCTCGTCGAAGAATGCTAGGCCGACAAGGCGTTCATTTAAATACCAGAGATGACGGCCAAACACCGCTCCTGTTGCCTTGGACAGCTGCTCATCGCGGTACTCAGCCAGCGCCTTGGCGAAGGCCAGGTCCTGCGCCGGTGCTGATACTGGGCACGGTGATGTGTACCAGGCTGGGATGTAGGTGGTCACCGCAAAGACGACGAAGCGCTTGAGGCCGGCCAGCTCCTTCGGCGTGAGGTGGAACTGGCTTCTGAACAAGACGATCTTGATGGCGTAGAGTAGCTTGGCCATCCACCGCGCGTGGCTGACGGCACCAGGACGCATGAACCTGATCCCTCGCTGAGGAACGCCAGCAAGAAGAATCACAGCCAGTTCAAGCAGCTCCCGGTAGTCATCCCGAGGATGCTGCTGCTCCAGCAGGGTCTTGAAGTTGGCGACCAAGTCAACTCGCAGCTCCTCATTCACGCCATCTGCATCTTTCAGAGGTTCTGGCTTCTGCTTGTCGATGCTGTTCCACCTGTCGGCGAAACGCTTGAAGAGTTGGACCTCTGGAGCCCACGAAGGCCCCATGCACACAACATACGCCTTCGCTGCCACCAACTCCAGCATGTGAGGCCTGCACGCCAGATGGAGGACCTCCCGTTCCAACTTCTGCTCCAGGATGGTGCAGGCGCCGAGGGAGGTGCCGGTATTGCTGTTGGTTGTATCAAAGCTTAGAGCCTTCACCCTGTCGGCGATCTGCCAGTCCTCCAGTGCGTACATCACTGCTGCTGCCACGGCGACTCCAGTGCCATTTGGCAGCTTCGGCACAGCTAAGAGTTTCGCCACTCCTTCGCCGGAGACCAGCACTGGAAGACGGTCAACGCGGCCTTCGACGTCTTCAACAATCTTCCCGTCCCAGTGCACGGTGAGGGGGACGTCAGTGGAGAACGCTTCCTTGATTTCGCTGGCAGCTGCCTTCCTCAACTTCATCCTGTCTCTTCGGAAGGACTCGCGGTTGATGACCAAGTTATCAGGATCGTGACCCAGTGTCTCCGCCGCAGCCGCCAGGACGTGTACCGCGGCCCTGTTGGACGTCTTCGTCCTGTCCATGGCGGCTGCTAACTCTGAACTGATAACCATCCTAGTTCCGCGTCGTTTCTTGGACGGGCAGCCTGTAGTGCCACTGTCACCAGGCCCACTACCCTGGGCGTCGTCTTCTTCAACATCTTCTTCACTTGAGTTGTCTGTCACCTCAGCTGTCTCTGTTGCTTCGCGGCAGTCCTGATGATGACGCCGGCGTCGTTCCTCCTCGGCGTCACGCCGGCGGCGGCGCCTCTGCTCCTTCAATGCGAGGCTGACGTCAGTTCCCGCCATGCTTCCGCGACGGCCCTTCTGCCGCTGAGCTATGGGGAACTCCTTATCTGCCTGGATGTTCATCATGTTGAGAGCGTCACCATGGGCGATATCGAATAATTCTTCCAAGCGGTCGACGAAGCTCTGCTCGCTGCAGCCTGCCACTTCTTCAACTTCTTGCAACTTTTCCTCAAATGCTGCCATTTCCTATACAGCTTGATCACTTTTTCCTTGGTTCTCTGCTTCTTCTGCATCGGTATCTTCGCGCGATCCCAACATTCAGCTACTGCCCTGATCGTCTCATCTGCTGCTTGGCTTTCGGTTTTCTTTTGTGTTTTGTGTTGTTGGAGGACAAATCCTAGGATTTGGCGGTTGGATGGCAGTTTTGATCCAATTATTTTGTCCTCCAAGAAATTTAGCAGATATACTTGAGTCTTAGACCTTGTTGAAGCAGCCATGACAGCCACCAGTAGTGTATCACTTATCCCGATTTATCATTGCGGATGGTCTCCAACCGCGAGCTGAGATGTTTTTGCACTCCGGGCACTCGCACTTGTCGACCGTATCACTGTATGTTTGTTCGCCCAGGTTTCCGCCGGTTCCCGCCTTTTCCCAGGAAATCTGATCCTCGTGTGTTTTCACGCCCAGTTTATTCATCGGCACCTCCTTCTTGCGGAAACGCCGTCTAGAAAAGCACTCGTATATCGCGATCGTCGCGGGAAGACGCATGATGTCAGGTCAAACTATCTCCAGATTGTGAAAGATTTTGGACATTTTTTCAGACGTTTGACCTGACCTGACCTTGTCATTTGACAGTTCAACATACCAGGTATCATTGGAATCCTGAGGACGCAGAGTCTTACCTGTATTCTTAATTCTGGGTCCCTAGGTCATGTACTTCGAGAGATTTAACCCGTTTTGTAATTTTTAGCCGATTTCAGAATTTTGACCTGACCTCAGAGGTAACCAGTTGACCTTTGACCTTGACAAAAGATTATCACTGGATTTGTCTAGCCACTGAAAAAAACGCCCGTTTTTATTCAGGACTCTAGCTCGACTATGAGTGAAAATACGTGGGTGCGCCACCCACCCCGAGCCATTTGTAGTGTATGTATAGGCTATGAGAGAATTTCAAGCGATTGGCGCCACCTCCAAATATAAATATTTTTCCATAAAATTTTGGCATGGGGGTTTTCTAACCCAACCTCACATTTTGCGGGGGCGTCCCGGCCGAAAATCCAAACTTCGAAAATAAGTGCCACCCTAATATATATATATATATAGATAGATAGATAGATAGATAGATAGATATATAGATAGATAGATAGATAGATAGATAGATAGATAGAGACAGAGAGAGAGACAGAGAGAGACATAGACAGAGACATAGACAGAGACAGAGAGAGAGACAGAGAGAGACAGAGAGAGAGAGAGAGAGAGAGAGAGAGAGAGAGAGAGAGAGAGACAGAGACAGAGACAGAGACAGAGACAGAGACAGAGACAGAGAGAGAGAGAGAGAGATAGAGACAGAGAGAGAGAGACAGAGAGAGACAGAGACAGAGACAGAGACAGAGACAGAGACAGAGACAGAGACAGAGACAGAGACAGAGACAGAGACAGAGACGGAGACGGAGACAGAGACAGAGACAGAGACAGAGACAGAGACAGAGACAGAGACAGAGACAGAGACAGAGAGAGAGAGAGAGAGAGAGAGAGAGAGAGAGAGAGAGAGAGAGAGAGAGAGAGAGAGAGAGAGAGAGAGAGAGAGAGAGAGAGATATATATATATATATATATATATATATATATATATATATATATATATATATATATATATATATATATATATATATATATATATATATATATATATATATATATATATATATATATATATATATATATATATATATATATATATATATATATATATATATATATATATATATATATATATATATATATATATATATATATATATATATATATATATATATATATATATATAGAGATATATATAGAGAGAGAGAGAGAGAGAGAGAGAGAGAGAGAGAGAGAGAGAGAGAGAGAGAGAGAGAGAGAGAGAGAGAGAGAGAGAGAGAGAGAGAGAGAGAGAGAGAGAGAGAGAGAGAGAGAGAGAGAGAGAGAGAGAGAGAGAGAGAGAGAGAGAGAGCTGATTTAATCACCCCTCCATCCTTAATTTGGGGTGTCACATGCGACGAATTATGGTTTGCTAGTTTTTGGCAGTGGTGTCACCATATTCTTACCCAGGGCTGTCGTGCTGAGCTTAAATTGACTTACATTAAATAAAACTCAACTTAAACTCATAACCATTTCTGCTCCTCTAAGAACCTTGCATACCAAATTTACATAGATACGTCTACGATTTTCGTGAGTTGGGCATGACTCGGCTGGCAAAGTTCAACCAAGCTCACACGTTTGGGGAAGGGTCTGCAGGGTAAATTATTTGCGGAGACTATATTTCTTTCTCTCACTGGCGATTCGCTGGCTCACGGGATCCAAAACGTCAAACTACGCAAAGCCAATGAAATGCAGCACATTCACACAAACTGATTGGCACGGGCGCACCTTCCGGGAGCATGGGGTGACTCGTAGTGCACGCACGACACACGGTGCTTGGGAACATGAGTGTCGGAACAACACAAAAACAAACACTCTGCAGGGGTGAGGTGACAAGTCCTGACCAACACGGGGCCAGACACAATCATTCCTGCGACGTACACATGATATCGGCCTAACACCTTCATAATATTACGCTTCATTGGCCCTCACAACCTTAGGGGGGGGCACATGTCTCACCTTTTCCATTTCCTAGGCCTGTCTATGATTGGGAAGTTCAAAGTTGTTCGGGGAGAAGAGGGACGATAGATTTCCCAGGTATGTTCTTTACAGTTAACAACATAAAATCTTGGCTTGCTTAGCACAGCCTCTCTCGCGCCCAACAAACAGTTCTCGAATCCTCTACATAAAAGACGATTTATGACAGTGGCGTTAGCAAATAACTGCTAAAGTAGTCGATGTTATCCCATCTCTGTTTCTGTACCCAGAGACGTCTACAGAGTAGACTTCCCCTGCTCTTAATCCGTCCCTCCCCACTGTTCTGTGAATTAATCAGTATACAGTTTGCAGTTCAGTGCACGGGCGGATACCCCAGGAGTGGGTGGGAAGGTTGGAAATCAATGCCGTCTGCTGGGTCCGTGATCTGTTTCTGGGTGAGAAAACATGAAGCTGAAAACATATAGCTTTCCAAAAATGAGAAGCTGGCCATGCAGTGTTGCAAATTATGGAGTTTTTACTTCGATTGGGCGATCCAGAGGGCAGGGTTCTAAAGATGAACCTTGAGTTGGCAAGATATCTCCATCTACAGCTTAGTGGACAGCTTATATGTCACACGCCGGGGATGGATAATACATGAGGGCGCATTGGGCCTAGGCAGACCTGTTTCAGAGCATGCTGGGAGGTCATGTTAACCAATGGTATGGCATATCACGATAATGCATACCGTCATCTTTTTGGGGGGATGGGATCTATTTCAATCATTTAATACAACGAAGAATGGCTCTTACATGCTCCTGGGTTTTAGACATTGCGTGTAAAGAAAGCATACGACCTTCAATATACCAGGAGGTGCTGAGTTGAGTTAGAGTTTGGCTTCCCACGATTACAATGACTAAAGCTAGAGATGTGAAGTTTAGCATAACCTAAGACGGGCTACTCAGTGATGTTGCACTGATAGTTAGAAGCCCAAGTGAGCATAGATTAGGTTATACGGTGTCACAGAAACGTGTGCCCAGCCTGGGATCGGCTGCAGCCGATCCCAGCCCGCACCAAGCGGGCACCACGGCTGCACCGAGCGGGCATCACGGCTGCACCGAGCGGGCACCACGGCTGCACCGAGCGGGCATCACGGCTGCACCGAGCGGGCATCACGGCTGCACCACGCAGGCACCACCGCGAAGCGTGCCGGACGTGGATGACGAATGTGGCCTGTCATGTGTATTCAGCAAGGTTGTGCCATGACTGTGTCGGAAATATACGAGTGAATATGACCCGAAAAGGAGACAAGATAGCCCATGGGTAGAGCGCTGGTCTTTCAACCGAAGACGTTCTGTCGCTTCTCGCTGCCGCTAAACATCCAGGTGCGTAATTGCCCGTATAACCTGGAATGGGTTTGTGCGTCGTGAAAGCTCCAATAAAAAAACGGCACGAAATAGTAACGAGTGTTTTGAATAGCTACGTGTCGTCTTCTAAAGCGATGTTACGTGGCGCGCACGTCAAGAGTTCGAGTATATATAATTTCAGTTGTAAAGATGATGCAGGACGAACGTGCAAATTACCTGGATCATAGCGAGCTCATTTAAGTCATCTATATAAGAATACATTTAAGCTTAAAATGTAATACTGGAGGACATAGGTGAAGAGTCCTGGAGATTCCGAGGGAGGGGGAGGGGCCAACAGCAAGAATGGCCCTCCCACAGACAACAAATCCAACTTAGAATGAA
>JAOTOM010002952.1:0-87500 GCA_034440615.1 Ashinkailepas kermadecensis
CGTTCTATTATAAGACAAAGGTCCGGGTAGAAAACATCACCAACTGGATACAAATCGACTGGGTTCAGAATTAGCGAGCATTCTATGTGTTAGCATCTGCACGCCGCTCCATAGCCGGTTCAACAATGGTTAAATTTACGAGATGTGGAGGAATACAGTAGAGCGTGCGTTGCGGCTCCACCGTGTCGGATGCGCAGAACGATTCCCCTGCATTCACGTTGAAATATAATACAATGCGTATGACGCTATATGGTAATATACGACCGGATAATTTCGTTATCTTGGCCAGCTATCACTTGCTGGAGCCGCCACTGAACATACCACTGGAGCCGCCATTGAACACAGTGCCCGAGCCGTGCACTGGACACAGTGCTGGAGCGGCCACTGAACATACCGCTGGAGCCGCCACTGAACACATTGCTGGAGCCGCCACTGAGCATACCGCATCAGTCGCCACTGAACACAGTGCTGGAGCCGCCACTCAACATACCGCTGGAGCCGTCACTGAATATCTGTAAAACCTTGCGCGTTTTTTTCCGCCCGACGTTCATTGGCTGACTCAAACATACGCACACAAACTGGCATCATATATATTTAAAGATCGAGGTGATAGTTATGCACGAAGAAAGCAGAATCAATATCGCATCGAATGAGATGACGTATTTTCCTGGTAAACCGTGCGATTGTGGATAGTTGCGCAGAAACGGGATCGCGTGAAAAATAGGGGCATATTGTCCCCATGAGGGTTATTTTTATCTTTTTCAGCACTGAGACTGTCCAGAGACAGCAATTAGCCTTCCTCAAACATTGACTTCATGTCTTAAGAGCATCATGGCTGCGCTCTTGATTCTCAAATAATGAGCAGAGAGACGGTAGGAAAGTTCGCAATACTTTCCCTCAAAACCAAAATGTCCTGTGGAATGTTAAAACCAATTTTGGGGATATATTTAACAAGATTCTTCCATCATTCTTCGCAAGTAATTCGAGCGCATCTGTTCACATGCTGGACTTCAACATAGCAAAACCATTGTCTGCGGCAATAAGCTGCGGACAACAGCGGCAGCCCACATTTGAGACGCACGCCGCCACTGAGAAACCCTGGTCTGCTGGCGGGGAGCGCCACAGTCACTTCGACACCTCAAAATCCGAGTTGTGGATAATTAAGCCAACAGCGCGTTGAATACACAATTGCCTACATATATACAGATTGGGTGTCGCGTGTCACGGGGCCTCTGTGAGAGCCACTCACCACGAAGAGCACGGCCGGAGCCGGGGTGAGCCTCTTGATCTGGATCATGGTCAGGATCTCCGGCATCTGACCCTCGCGCGCACCGGCGTAGAACAGCCTGCCGGTGCGGAGGCCACCGGTCAGTACGGCCAGCTCGGGCGTCACGCCTGGCCGCAGCTACCGGCGATGGACACGACGGGCACAGGACGAGACGGGACTGACGTACCCACCCTCACGGGACGGGACTGACGTGATTACCATCACGAGACGGGACTGACGTACCCACCCTACGAGACGGGACTGACGTGCCCCCCTCCGAGACGGGACTGACGTACCACCCTCCGAGACGGGACTGACGAATTACCTCACGAGACGGGACTGACGTACCCACCCTTACGAGACGGGACTGACGTAATTACCATCACGAGACGGGACTGACGTACCCACCCTCCAGACGGACTACGACCCACCTCAGACGGGACTGACGTACCCACCCTCACGATACGGGACTGACGTAATTACCATCACGAGACGGGACTGACTACCCACCCTCACGAGACGGACTGATATGCCCACCCTCACGAGATGGGACTGACGTACCCACCATCACGAGACGGGACTGATTACCCACCATCACGAGACGGGACTGACTACCCACCCTCACGAGACGGGACTGACGTAATTACCATCACGAGACGGGACTGACGTACCCACCCTCACGAGACGGGACTGACTACCCACCATCACGAGACGGGACTGACTACCCACCCTCACGAGACGGGACTGACGTACCCACCATCACGAGACGGGACTGACAATAGTTTGAAGGTATCGGCACTAGCTACTCTCCCCTTACATGCGCATTGTGCACCTTCCTACCACGTGCATATATTGTACTAATACATTTATTCAGAAGCAGATTAAGTTGACTTGCACGTGCGCGAAGATACCTTGCGCAAATTTGCACCTCTTCTGAAGCCATCATGACGTCAGATACCCTTTCACCACTATCGGTTTCGTCTAGAAACAACATATGCGCCAGTTTCGGTGATATTTGGTCCCGCAAATAATGGGATCCGAAGATTACCGACTTTGGTATTTGATGAGTTCATTTGAAATAGTCTGGCAGGACAATCGATTGCATTTTTTAACAAATGCAATGCATACCGCGTGCTCCTGGTTGCATTCTATAATCGGATCGTGAAGTGGCCGTTCTATTGGGCTCACAACCTGTGGGATGAGAATAGGGTGCATATCATATATGATATATACATAATGTGTAGGTAAGTATCTACCTACTTAGGTAAGGGCGTCGGTAGCTCAGTGGTTAAGCTGAGCGTCTGGTACGCCAGAGGTACGGGGTTCGATTCCCCCTGAATGCCCGCCCTTCCTGCCAGGGCGAGAGGCGGGCGACGCCATATTGTCTCAGCTGCTGAGTGCGTCGTAAAGCCACAATCCAATCAAAACACACCTGTGTAAGAATGCATCTAGTTGTGGAATAGGTCGGTTGCTTAATGCGATCTTGGTAGCACATCCACAAGCTCTTGACTACAGTGTGATCGCAGTTATCTAGTTTGCATGCAAGTTTGATGACTGAAAATCGATAGAACATTGCAATGAACCCAGCTCAATCTAATTCTGCATGCGTTTGACATTAAGGGTGCCTGCGAGAATGAATATGACCATGTAGTTGCTAATTAATGGCATCGCACATTTTCTAGACAATTGAAAAACTCAGTAGCAGTCAATCGCCACAGGTCATGTAATGTTGTGGGTGTAAAGGAGAAGAATAGTATACTATTTGTTCAGTCTTCGTTTCCACGACAAGAGTTGGGAGAGTCAGCCCGGTATCTAATCCGTATCCGTTCGCCTTCACCAGTCTTTACCCGATCCGCTCCGTTATCCGAATCAGACGGATATTCGCACGGATATCCAGTCCGTGCTATGTTCCAATCACAGCCATAACAAGCAATCGTTAAGAGCTACATATTGTAATTTGCGAGGTTCAGGTTAGCCTACTATTCTCCAATACCATTTTATACGAGGTAATATTTTCTACCCTTGACGCAGTTGCCAAGCCATCTATATTAAGCACGTTATATTTTCACTGCCGAATATGATGATCGTGCGTGATGTTGACAGCAATTGTTCTGGGATAAGATTGAGCGTGATAAGATATAATTTACTGGTGAGCAGGTCTCATCCTACATCAACAGGAGGAGTGTTGTAACAGGATGATTGTTTTCTAAAGCCATGCTATTGAAAGTTAAGAAGTGCTAGGGTCAGTCAGCTTTCGACTGCATCATGCAAATTGGCATGTGGAAGAAGGGCGTACCGAATATACACCCCACATGACTGCTCTAAAGGAGCCCCATATCCTACCAGTTGCCCTCACCCGGCCAAAGGTTTTAATGGCGCGCATACTAATGCCAGATAGGCTGAAAGATAGACCTTACGACAACCATTGTAACTACCAGGAACCGATAAAACACCGCCAGCTAAGCAGCAACAATATACAACAGCCAGTTTATTACGCTGCAGCCGCCGCGCGGTGACGCTTCCGTGTCCATGGTAGGCGACCAGCGTGTGTTTCATGGCCTTTTTTCAAACCGAAGTAGCAGGTCTGGTTATTCATGCGGATAGAACCTAAACAGACTCCTGCGGCGTCTGGGCAAGGTTTACCATTAACCGGCTGATTTATCACGAATAACACGGATGGCGATAAAGATGGCGGGCGTCGACCGCGCGCAGCCGGTCTGGAACGCCAACACCGTTGCCATGCCAACTCACCTGGAGCTGGTGAGCAAGATGCCGTTCAGACCGCCGAACGTCGACATGGCCACGAACACGGGTATGATCCAGGCCATGTAGCCGTAGTGTCGGGTGGCGAAACTCTGCAAAACAGCCGCCGACGTACCTCAGTCACGGTCACCGCCGCACACGCACGCACCTCCAGATGGGGAAGGGCGGACTGAGACTTGTCAAATAGAAGGTGCATGGGGAGAAATTACCCAGGAATTGCGAGTTGAGTGCAGAGTGTGCCACTTATTTGACGGGCGCCGGCCGACGTGTCCGCAATGGTCGCAACAGAGTGCGGCACGAAGCTGATCACTTGTATTGGGGGCGGCAGGAGCAGATCCGGGGCGCCCGCCGCGACCTCGAGGGTGATTACAACCGTGCGATCACAAGGGACGCGCTGGCAACACAATTGGTGGTTTTCGGAGGAAGAACGTTTCAGGCAAAGCCTCAACAGTGCTCACAAGTCGGCGAAACGCGAACAGACACCTGTCAATGTACGGCACCGAAACAACTCGCATCACCGTGTAGCTATCTGATTACTTTTGGTGCGTGTTCTATCGCGCAGCTGCGCTCAGCCGAATTGGACAACAATCTGCCGCCACATAAAATCACGCGCAAGGCCGGCTATGCAAGTCAGCCCGATCTACGCACGCAATTCACAAAACAATCGGCAATGTGATTGTCAGCACGCTAAAACGAGATCGTTAAGCATTCTCTAACAATCCTGTACTTGCTGCTACCGTCCAGGCCCACTGGTCTGCACCAGCAACCAGGGACGACGCCAACGTCGTGAAGCCGAACATTACGACTGTAGGAAAAGGGGAGGGGACAGGAGCCATCCCCCCCCACACACATACACTTTTCATGAAGTTTAACATTAATGTTATGGCGATGCATGGCAAGAATAAGCTTCAAAGGGGGTTTTGGCCCCCGCCCCACACATCTTGAGACGTTTCTATGGGCGCCTCTGGCGCCCATATAAAAAATACGCGGTGACATCGATGTCGGCAACTGCCATTGTTCTCACAGATTGGGGCCTGATTTCATTCATTCTTCTTCTCATTATTTTAATGATTGTTGAACTTTAGGGACTCGTCCAGCCGTCACCACCGACTACTTACTGCAACAACACAGACTTGATCTCTTGCTGGCACTTTAGATGCCGTGAAACAACACCTAAATGGCCGGAACCGTTCATTTCACTTTCCCACTACGAAATGGTCTCCATTTGCGGACGACTTCACGAACTTAGCATGCCACCGACACGATGCACGCTCGCCCAAGCATTACACTTCATCGCAGCATGCCGCCAAGCATGGCATTTCGAAAGGCTATCTGTTGCACATGGCGTGGCCAGAATGGGTCTCCTGTTGCCGGAGAGATATAGAGCTACGCCCACGTCGGACAGCTCCAGACATAGCGTCCAACTGCCAACCACGGTCGTGATCTTCGCGTGACATTCACAGCGGCATCAAGCCGACGCGTGCTCTCCACGACGGAGAGCGCGCGTCGGCTTCGACGCGGTGCGGTGTGGCGGTAGGCTGTCTGTTCCGTCTCTTGTGCTGACGTGGTGCGGTCGATGGGAGGGCGGGGGGGGCTAGTCTGTCTCTCGCGGATAGTGGTGACTGGCGATAGCTACAAAACCGACCAAGATCGTGCCGCGACCTTTATCGACGGTTATTACCTGATAGCTTTTGAAGATCAAATGCGGTGATTGTCTCCGCGAGAGAGATCTCCGAGAAGAGTCGTCGACAGAAAAAAACCTCGTGAACACGAACATCGGAAATAAATTGTAGACTAGATCCGATATCGGGCCTTGGGTAAGACACGCTTGAATTCACGGTCGCTTAATGATACACCAAGTGCTATTTTCCACTGCGCACCAAAATCACCACTGTGAATAGATACGCTATGTGCCAGAAGCCGGAACAGTCCAAGAACCCGGAGAGAGATAGAGAGAGGAGGCCAATATACCAATCAGGATCACCCAGGCACACATGAGCTTCTCGCTTTGTGCAAAACCGCCAACAAAACGTGCGGAAATTCGCCGAGCCGCCGACATCCGGCCGTGGTGTCGCGGCGTTTCAACACCGCCGCCGGCGGTCACATGGGCTTTGACCGGCGCCGGCCTCTGTCGCGTGCGGCGTCTGGCGACCATCACGGCGCGCTCAGCCTGTCACGTGACGCGTGTCGCTGTTTACCCAGCGTCACCCAACTGCCAATCACCGGTCGTGTCTGGTCTCACGTACAAACGGCCGGCCTGGACGCGGCCCCGCCCCGGAGAATACCGCCGATGGACCCCCACCCCCGCATCACTGTGCGACGCACTGACCGATGAAGGACTTCGCGCTTTTTGTGCGACGTTCGGTGCTGGTTGGATTACATAGCACGTGCCGCACACTTTCCACTGCAACACAGATTATTCGGACGCGTTTTAAGGACGACGCCTGCCTTAGATAACTGATGTCCCGGCCCGACGTGTGTCGCCACCTACGTCCTGGCCGCAGCAACGCCGGCCCTCATCTGGCCACTGGCCGATCCGTGTCGCATTCATCAGAGCGTGTCGCATTCATCAGAGCGCGCGCGCATGGGCGCTAAATGATCACACTTTGTTCGAAGCGCCCTTCAGCTCAAATAACCAACTAAGAGCGCGCGCGCATTGTTCAACACTGGCGGGAACGACGCAGCCCGGCCGTCACATACGGCCGCACTGTAATTTGTTCGCACGCCACACCTCGCAGCAGCCGGGTCCGGGTCCAGCCTGCTGACGTCAGCATCGGTCCATGTCCAGGGCCCATTACATGACCATTACGTGACCATTACACGCGCAAGCATGTTGGTCAGCTGATGTTCCATAGCACCGTATTGAAAAGTTTCGGCCAAATTACATTGCTATATCTAAAATACATTGCAATTGCTGTACCGTGTTGCACTGCCTGTATTGCTAGTCCTGAATGCACCATGATGTTGTTATCCTTACACTACGATGTTGCACTATATTTTAGGCCTGTGTTGAATTATTATATCTGCATCAAATTTGTATCTCCGCATTGTATTTATGCAGCATACTATAGTGGAAGTACTGCTTATATTGCAGTTAGTTGTTATTTAAGTTTTAGGGCGCATCAACTGCATTGGTTATACAGCGCCTATGTTATATTGCAGTGATATAACTATATTGTTCAGGCACAATTTTACGCACAGTTCAGCAGCGTTTGTGGTCGAGTTTACCGAATGTGTCAGTAGTGTATCAGTATACCGTCAGCTGTAGATGGGCGGTGCTACCCATAGGCAGTTCAGTGTCATGACATACGATGCATTTGTGATAAACCATTCGTCAAAGTTGTGCTTGCTAAAAGTAAAACGTTGATACGAGACTCAATACATTTCGAATAACCACGCATGCCGTCAAAAGCGCATCCTACCTTCTCCAACAATAATCGGAGCATTATCAACCGGCATGGAGTACGGTGGCGTCTGAGAACCACGTTTCGTAAACAACACCCGGCAAACAAACTCGTGGGCGACCCGTCTGGAAGCGCAAGACAGCAGAGCAGAGAAATACGACCCAGTTGTTTGTGCAGAGCCTGGCAAACACGATCTTTATGAAGCGAGCGATAAACAGCGGTAAATGGCGGCGCATGCGGTATATATTTCATTGTGGCTCTGCTCACGTCTCTGAGCCGCAATTTCAACACTTCCCAACCTCAGCCTGAATGCCGGCAATCTCCTGCAACCCCCCCCCCCCGAACCAACGCTGACAAATCCCCGACACGGTTATTGTCTGCTCGCAGAGGTACTTTTGCCGACTTCTTGCGCGTTCTTCGGACTGGATGTTGCCGGTGGGATTCCATAAAGGCTGCACGTGAGATATCAGCATGCCATCAATTTCATCAACTACAACGACAACAATGTTCACCAGTGCTTTAGACGAGGAAGAAACAAAGGCTATCATTGGTGCGTCACGGTTTCCTTTTCCGCAGTTTGAACAGCAGCACAGCCGGGTGCATTGCGTGGCTGATGGATTCGTCAGCACTGCTCAGCCTCACAGAACCTCGAGGAAAGCAGATCATACACGACTCGTGCGTGGATGCTGAGTGCCGACCCTATGAGCCGTTGGAGGTAGTTCATGCCCTTGTCATCCACCAGGAGTGGGCCAGGCTAACCGGTCTGTGGCCCGTATGGTGTTCTGCAGCCTACACGGTACATGGTGATCTGTGGCCTACATGACACAACGTGTTCAGTGGCCTGCATGGAGAATGACGACACCCTTCAGCAAGCAAAGCAGACCTCGCGCTAACTGTGCCGGCCTCTGCTGTGCACCGTTAGCCAAACACATGAAACACCAGACGGCTCAATCAGGCGGCAATTAGCAGAACGTAAACATTGGTATATCACCGACAGCGGTCACACAGATGACGTACTCTCCCGATGGGCTGAAATGACATCGCCACAACCACTGCACTGGCAGCGGTGTTAATCGTCTCAACTTAGGCTTCAACGTGCCCCAAGATTGAACTGACCGCGCGACAAGTACACAGGAGACGATGAAAAAAGAATCGGTTCATTTATTATTGTAATGTTATATATTATACATATTACATTACATTATATTGTAATAAATTATATTGTTATCATTTATTACATTCTAATATTATTATTATAACACAATATAAATAAGTCAACCGTCCTTTTGGCAGGGACAACTACCTTGGGGTTTTCTGGTATAAGTTGGTTCGCTTTGCGGTTCGTACACTTCATTGCTCGAAAGAGCACACAATGCGAAAAACCTGACATGATTGCTCCATGCTATTTTATAGTACGTCCTTTTTATACCGTAGTATCGTTCACTTCATTTACTCAATGAGTGCTTGTTGCTCTGCAACTGCGTCTTCATTCACAAACCCGCACACACGCACAACGCACGCCTACATATATATATATATATATATATATATATATATATATATATATATATATATATATATATATATATATATATATATATATATATATATATATATATATATATATATATATATATATATATATATATATATATATATATATATATGCAGCACATACACAGACAAACACGTGCCCATTTGGAACAGGGTGGCGTATAATGTACAGCATATAGGAGTGGTGTGCAGGATAACACAGCGGGATGTTGCACAAACAACATCTGAACTTACCACAGCGGGGTGATGTACAACATCTGAACTTACCACGGCCACCGCCTTTGAGGAGAGCACCTCCATGTTGGAGAGCGTGGTGTAGAAGGCGATGTTGGTCAGCACGTACACCAGCGTCACCAGGATGATGGAGATGCCGATGGCACGAGGCAGATTCCTGTCGGAGGTGGTGGCGGACGTCGGAGACCGATCTCCCACCAGACGGCACGGTGCGTTTGTGTACTGATATTCTAGCTGGAGGACGCAGAAGTGAGCTAGTGACGACCAAGTTTGTCTTCGGAGTGGCTACAAATAAACGAAAGCGACAAATCACCCAGGCCATGGCTGTCTGGATGTATTTTTGTAGCTCACTGCTGAATGCTCACGAGGTCGCTATGTTTGTGGTGCTATGTTTAACGGTGACTTTTCACTCCCACGGCCGCTGTTCTATTAAGTACTGTTGGAACCTCCCTTGACTACTACGACATAAATAATGAGAGGGTACAGCTCACCTGACCGGGTCCTTTAGCTCTTCAATGATGAAGTTGAGGTAATTCCTGGAACACACGATAAATGCCAATTAGCTAAACTGGAACGATCTCGACGTGCATGCTAACAAACGTCGCAACGTATCTCCTGGACAGAACAGTGGATAATTGCTCAGAAACTGCTGGTGTAAAAGCCAGCATAAGTGCAGGACAATCGCATAGCACTCGATCCAAACAAATTATAGTTAGTTGATTGGATTTATGGGCGCTTCGACCACGAATTGTGGTAATTCAGCCTCCATACCTTTCATTTAGTATGTGAGAGCTTTATGAAAAGTGCTACAGCGGTAAATATATAGCATGGAATCCGATCGCTATCAGGTATCGGAATATGCTTGTGGAATGAATGAGTTCCGTCTCATCCGCTGGCACGTCCCCATACGTGGCACATCCCGATACATAGCACGTCCCAATACGTGGCACGTCGCGATACGTGGCACGTCCCGATACGTGGTACGTCCCCATACGTAGTACGCCCCGATACGTGGCACGTCCCCATACGTGGCACGTCCCGATACGTAACACGTCCCCATACGTGGCACGTCCCCATACGTGGCACATCCCGATACATAGCACGTCCCAATACGTGGCACGTCGCGATACGTGGCACGTCCCGATACGTGGTACGTCCCAATACGTGGAACGACCCGATACGTGGCACGTCCCAATACGCGGCACTTCCCAATACGCTAAACTTCACGTGATGACGGGGTGCTGAAGCAATCAAAATTTCACGGCACCCGACCGCCTTGGCATGTCGGCCTCAACGTTCGCGACTGCAGCTGCCGGCGGGCGCGCGGGCGCGTCACCGACGACAGGCGTGCGTCACGGCGGCGTCGCCCGGCAGTGTCATCGGACAAGGCCGGGTGACGCCTGACACGGCCGGGCGACGGCTGACACGGCCGGGCGACGGGCTGACCGGGCGTGATACCAGCGGTCATGGTGCGCGACACCAGCGGTCATGGTGCCGGTCATGGTGCGCGACACCGACGACAGGCGTCGTCACGGCGGCGTCGCCCGGCAGTGTCATCGGACAAGGCCGGGTGACGCCTGACACGGCCGGGCGACGGCTGACACGGCCGGGCGACGCCTGACACGGCCGGGTGACGCCTGACACGGCCGGGTGACGCCTGACACGGCCGCAGCGCCCGTGCACAAGTGACAGCGGGCGCCGGACGCGTTGGCGGCGGCCTCGCTTCAACGACGAGGCACCGCCGACGGCTGCGACACCACTCGCCGTCCGGGCGAGGATGAGCGAGTGACGAAGCCCAGCGGGCCGATATAGCGCCACTGACACCGTGTCTGGCGGTGTCTTGGCATTGCACGCTGTCCGACGCGCCTGTCTCCACATCGCGCTGGCTGTTGGTCGATTTCGGTACCGACGCCGGCTGGCCGGGTTCGGGCGCCACCGGTGCCCTCCCGCTCACAGTTGTCGGCCTGCATCTTCTCGGAGGTCCAGTTGTCTGTCCGTCGGCAGGCGGCTGCTGCCGTGACGGTCGCCGCAGGCGTGACCTGCCCCGGCGGAGGTCGCCGCCGACAGGAACCATCGGATCCGAATCGGTCCGAATCAACATGAAGAGACGGTGACAATGTGTGCACGTGAGCGCACTGGCTGTAACTGTATCAAACGTCGAGACCAACTAGCGATATCAAAGCATATTTCCAGTCGTATATTTTGTATGCAAATACAGTTAGTCACCATGTGGGGAAGAACATTTCGGACCTTTGGTTGCTTTGGACCACCCTACTGACCATATATATTATAGTCGCAGTAACGTGATAGTCGTGGCCAGCAGCTGGTTCCCAGCTTAGCCGCGTGCTAGAACTCCACTGGCCGGGTGGTTAGGTACTCAGAACATGGATGAGCATGGCATCACCAGTGGCCTCAGCAACCCTGGAGAGTTTTAAAATGACACCAATGAATCCCAGTGAGTATCAAAGTGACAGCAGTTCCTTCCAGAAAATATTACAATGAAAAGGACATTCACTCCCGGGAAGATATACAGTTATATCGGCAGTTTCCGGCAGGTGGTGCCTGCCGGAAGTTCACCCTCAGCAGTTCTCGGTAGGTGGTGCAGCGACCTCAGCAATTATCGGGAGATGGTGCAGTGACCTCAGCAGTTACCGCAGAAGTAAAAGTGGTGCAGTGACCTCAGCAGTGCCTGGCATGTGGTACAGTGGCCTCAGCAGATCGCAGCATGTGGTACAGTGACCTCAGCAGCTCCCGGCATGTGGTACAGTGACCCCAGCAGCTCCCGGCATGTGGCACAGTGACCTCAGCAGCTCCCGGCATGCGGTACAGTGACCTCAGCAGCTGGCGGGCGGCTCGGGGACACTCGCGTGAGAGTACGGCAGCACCACGTGACCCGCTGCAGCCCAGCCAGCTCGGCCGGTCCCCGGGGCGTCATCAGCGAGTGTTTGCTTCGGACCCCGCATCCCACAGCAGCAGACGCCGCGTCCCCACAGCAGCAGACGCCGCGTCCCCACAGCAGCAGACGCAGCGTCCCCACAGCAGCAGACGCCGCGTCCCCACAGCAGCAGGCGCCGAGTCCCCACAGCAGCAGGCGCCGAGTCCCCACAGCAGCAGACGCCGAGTCCCCACAGCAGCAGACGCCGCGTCCCCACAGCAGCAGACGCAGCGTCCCCACAGCAGCAGACGCCGCGTCCCCACAGCAGCAGGCGCCGAGCCCCCACAGCAGCAGACGCCGCGTCCCCACAGCAGCAGACGCCGCGTCCCCACAGCAGCAGACGCCGCGTCCCCACAGCAGCAGACGCCGCTTCCCCACAGCAGCAGACGCCGCGTCCCCACAGCAGCAGACGCCGCGTCCCCACAGCAGCAGACGCCGCGTCCCCACAGCAGCAGACGCCGCGTCCCCACAGCAGCAGACGCCGCGTCCCCACAGCAGCAGACGCCGCGTCCCCACAGCAGCAGACGCCGCGTCCCCACAGCAGCAGACGCCGCTTCCCCACAGCAGCAGACGCCGCTTCCCCACGGCATTGGAGGCGGAGTCGCGACATGTCCGAACAAGGCCGGGGCGGCTGACCGCTGCCGCTGCTGCTGCCGAATCGCTCAGGGGCTGGTCGGAGCAGTGACGCGGTATTGATTGGTCTGTGCGTCGGTGCGTGGTATTGCCTGGCCCGTGGAGGTCCATGATAATGTTTAGCCAGTTGCGTTCCGTCGCATTGACTGGCCTGTTGCGTCCCGTGGCATTGACTGGCCTGTTGCGTCCCGTGGCATTGACTGGCCTGTTGCGTCCCGTGGCATTGACTGGCCTGTTGCGTCCCG
Organism: Ashinkailepas kermadecensis; assembly: GCA_034440615.1. NCBI lineage: Eukaryota > Metazoa > Arthropoda > Thecostraca > Neolepadidae > Ashinkailepas > Ashinkailepas kermadecensis. Next base: position 13,036 of record JAOTOM010002952.1, read on the forward strand.
TCGCATTGACTGGCCTGTTGCGTCCCGTGGCATTGACTGGCCTGTTGCGTCCCGTGGCATTGACTGGCCAGTTGCGTCCCGTGGCATTGACTGGCCTGTTGCGTCCCGTGGCATTGACTGGCCTGTTGCGTCCCGTGGCATTGACTGGCCTGTTGCGTCCCGTCGCATTGACTGGCCAGTTGCGTCCCGTGGCATTGACTGGCCTGTTGCGTCCCGTGGCATTGACTGGCCTGTTGCGTCCCGTGGCATTGACTGGCCTGTTGCGTCCCGTGGCATTGACTGGCCTGTTGCGTCCCGTCGCATTGACTGGCCTGTTGCGTCCCGTGGCATTGACTGGCCTGTTGCGTCCCGTGGCATTGACTGGCCTGTTGCGTCCCGTGGCATTGACTGGCCTGTTGCGTCCCGTGGCATTGACTGGCCTGTTGCGTTCCGTCGCATTGACTGGCCTGTTGCGTCCCGTGGCATTGATTGCTCTTTTTTTGCCGTGTGAGATAATGATTGGTCTTTCGCGGTCCGTGCTATTGAATGGTCCGTTGCGGTCCGTGGTAGTGAATGGTCTCTTGCGTTCCATGGCATTGATTGGTCTGTTGTGGTCGGTGATGTTAAATGGCCTGCTGCTGCCTACAGTATGTGTCAATTGTCTGCGATCTGTGACAATGTGACCTGTTACCTGTTGCAGTCCAAGGCAATCGCACGGTCCACTACTGTCCGAGGTATTGAATGGTCCGTCGCGCTCCGTGGCATTGTTTGGTGCATGAAGACTTCACAGTGTCGACCAGGCCCAAAGTCAGGCTGCGACGCACTGTGGGTGTGTGCCCCCCCCCCCAAGCAAGCCACGTGCCCTACATACTTTAACATTAGGCCTAGGTAAGATTGGGTCAGGAGGGGTTTGTGCGTCCTCCGCTGCCGACAGTTGGCTACGGCACTGGAGCAGTTAATGACATCTCCATAGTCATGGTAAGCGGCACGGTGACTTCCGGGGGTTCGGAGAACTAGAAACAGCTGATCAGTATGTATGTATGTAGAATGGATACGCTGGTTCGTGTGTAATGAGAGGTCGAATGATGCCACGGGACGGTAGTGTGTGGACGGTAGTGTGTGGACGGTAGTGTGTGGACGGTAGTGTGTGGACGGTGGTGTGTGGACGGTAGTGTGTGGACGGTAGTGTGTGGACGGTGGTGTGTGGACGGTAGTGTGTGGACGGTAGTGTGTGGACGGTAGTGTGTGGACGGTGGTGTGTGGACGGTAGTGTGTGGACGGTAGTGTGTGGACGGTAGTGTGTGGACGGTAGTGTGTGGACGGTAGTGTGTGGACGGTAGTGTGTGGACGGTGGTGTGTGGACGGTGGTGTGTGGACGGTGGTGTGTGGACGGTAGTGTGTGGACGGTAGTGTGTGGACGGTAGTGTGTGGACGGTAGTGTGTGGACGTTGGTGTGTGGACGTTGGTGTGTGGACGGTGGTGTGTGGACGGTAGTGTGTGGACGGTAGTGTGTGGACGGTGGTGTGTGGACGGTAGTGTGTGGACGGTAGTGTGTGGACGGTAGTGTGTGGACGGTAGTGTGTGGACGGTAGTGTGTGGACGGTGGTGTGTTACGATACTACGATACTTTTACGATACTACTCTACTGTCAGATGGAAAACGCTGCCTTGGTGTACATGTTGGCTGAGATACGAGGTTCAACGGAGAAGTTCTGGAGGAACATTCCGGACAAACATGGTTTGGCAGTGTGAGCTGCTACTGCCCAGTGCTGTGCGCGAACTCAACAGTTGCATGGGCGACAGGAAAGAAGTGGACTTGAGCATATTTATGTTCCCTGACGGTAAACATTTGCGTTTCTTACTCCCTCTCTCCCCTCCTCTCCCCTCCCCTCCCCTCCCCTCCCTCCCCTCCCCTCCCCTCCCCTCCCCTCCCCCCTCCTCTCCTCTCCTCTCCTCTCCTCTCCTCTCCTCTCCTCTCCTCTCCTCTCCTCTCCTCTCCTCTCCCTCCTCTCCTCTCCTCTCCTCTCCTCTCCTCTCCTCTCCTGTCCTCTCCTCTCCTCTCCTCTCCTCTCCTGTCCCTCTCCCTCTCCTCTCCTCCCAGGCATCACCACTGCTGGCTAGGCACCACCGTCCCCACACTGTCCCAGCCTGACCTGGGCAGCGGGCATCACCACCGTCCCCACACTGTCCCAGCCTGACCTGGGCAGCGGGCATCACCACCGTCCCCACACTGTCCCAGCCTGACCTGGGCAGCGGGCATCACCACTGCCCCCAGGCTATCCCATCCTGTCCTCAGCAGCAGCAACACCAGCCCCCACGTTATCCCAGCCTGTCCCAATACCGGACAGGCTATGCACGAGCACAGAGACAACATCGGCGGGAGACTCTCCGTGCCGACATCTGGTAACGGGCCGTGAAAGGGGCCGCCCCGGCGGCTGCAGGCAATGCATGCGACCGGCGCCACTCCAAAAGGCGCCGACGCGGTCGGCAATTGAATCAAATTCGGCCAACGAGCACTTCCTGTGTTTGGTGCCGGGCAGTCTCGCGTGACGCGCGCTCGTCCCGGCGGCGGCCGGCCGGGTCTGCCGGAGCGGGACACACACACCATCCAGGGCGGCCGGGTCTGCCGGAGCGGGACACACACCATCCAGGGCGGCCGGGTCTGCCGGAGCGGGACACACACCATCCAGGGCGGCCGGGTCTGCCGGAGCGGGACACACACACCATCCAGGGCGGCCGGGTCTGCCGGAGCGGGACACACACACCATCCAGGGCGGCCGGGTCTGCCGGAGCGGGACACACACCATCCAGGGCGCCGGGGGAGCGGGACACACACACCATCCAGGGCGGCCGGGTCTGCCGGAGCGGGACACACACCATCCAGGGCGGCCGGGTCTGCCGGAGCGGGACACACACCATCAGGGCGGCCGGGTCTGCGGCGGGACACACACCACCCAGGGCGGCGGGTCTGCCGGAGCGGGACACACACCATCCAGGGCGGCCGGGTCGCCGGAGCGGGAAAAAAACACCACCCAGGGCCGGGTCTGCCGGAGCGGGACACACACCATCCAGGGCGGCCGGGTCTGCCGGAGCGGGACACACATACCATCCAGGGCGGCCGGGTCTGCCGGAGCGGGACACACACCATCCAGGGCGGCCGCCGCGCCGTCGCAGCCGGGCAGACACCGAACAGATGGTGTGGTGCGACATGGGACGGACGATCGGGCAATACGGGACGGACGACCCGGCAATACGGGACGTGTACCTTGGCAAAATGGGACGGAGGACCCGGCAAAACGCGACGTGTACGGCTCGGCAACACGGGACGAAGCGCCCGGCAACGCGCAACCGCCCGGCAACGCGCAACCGCCCAGAAACGTGCAACCGCCCGACAACGTGCAACCGCCCGACAACGTGCAACCGCCCGACAACGTGCAACCGCCCGACAACGTGCAACCGCCCGACAACGTGCAACCGCCCGGCAACGCGCAACCGCCCAACAACGCGCAACCGCCCAGCAACGCGCAACCGCCCGACAACGCGCAACCGCCCGACAACGTGCAACCGCCCGACAACGCGCAACCGCCCGGCAACGCGCAACCGCCCGGCAACGTGCAACCGCCCGACAACGTGCAACCGCCCGACAACGTGCAACCGCCCGGCAACGCGCAACCGCCCAACAACGCGCAACCGCCCGACAACGCGCAACCGCCCGGCAACGCGCAACCGCCCAACAACGCGCAACCGCCCGACAACGCGCAACCGCCCGACAACGTGCAACCGCCCGGCAACGTGCAACCGCCCGACAACGTGCAACCGCCCGACAACGCGCAACCGCCCAACAACGTGCAACCGCCCGACAACGCGCAACCGCCCGACAACGCGCAACCGCCCGACAACGCGCAACCGCCCGACAACGCGCAACCGCCCAACAACGCGCAACCGCCCAACAACGCGCAACCGCCCGACAACGCGCAACCGCCCGACAACGCGCAACCGCCCAACAACGTGCAACCGCCCGACAACGCGCAACCGCCCAACAACGTGCAACCGCCCAACAACGCGCAACCGCCCGACAACGCGATCCCCGATCCCCGAACCGCCCGACAACGCGCAACCGCCCGACAAGGTGCAACCGCCCAACAACGTGCAACCGCCCAACAACGCGATCGCCGATCCCCGAACCGCCCGGCAACGCGCAACCGCCCGGCAACGCGATCGCCGATCCCCGAACCGCCCGGCAACGCGCAACCGCCCGGTAACGCGATCGCCGATCCCCGAACCGCCCGGCAACGCCCGACCGTCTGGCAGCGCGCGACCAGCGACCCGGCGACCCGTCACGGAAGCCCCGGCGGCCGGCGGCGTCTCGAGCCACGCGTTCCGGCGCGGCCGCCGGCCGTGCGAACGCCGCAGGCGATTGACGCGACGCGCGGCGAGTCGGCGTGTCGGCGGCCGGGCGCGTGCGGTCAGGCCGAACGGCACGGTGGCGTGACACGACACGTGACACGACACGCGACGCGACACGCGCCGGCTGCGGTGTCACCACAGCGCGAACACTGCGGTTCACACGTGTGTGGCGAACGACCTGGCTGTCTGTCAGCCGTACGTGTGTGACGGCTCGGCAACAACAAGCCGGTCGTCACTGCACCGCTCTATGGCTCCATGAACACTGCAGACCGTTCAGCTTGGACGACCGCGTGCCTGGCACGCTGGGCGTTCTCCGTGCTCTGCCAAACCGGCAGCATGTGCCCTGGCGTCTACGGAGCGTCTCATGGAGGAAGGAATGTGGCGAAAAGAGCTTACATTTCATCAGCATTTCTGGAATTGCTTGCACCTGTAGCTGATGTACGTGGCTAAGGAACTCAGGGTTTTTAGTGCAGAAGACAGCCAATCACGTCTGTGGCACGTGCTTCTTCCCCGACCCCAGCTTCGCATTTGGCTGGCGTTCTCTACCAGCCGAGCGTGACCTGCCATTATCTTACATATCAACAGTCACGTCTGGCTAGTTATCACACATCATGAGCATCCATACAACGGGTAGAATTTCATCACCCTTTTCCTCTACCCTTTACAGCTGCTGCTACTGCCATTTGTTCCACTAAGCCTCTGCCAGAGACGCTCTGGATTCGATACCATCGCCCGGTCCGTAGACGGAGCGGTTTCACCGATGGTATCGCGACTGACTAGTGGGGTTGTGTCGGGACCCGCCCTGCACGCGGCAATTGTCTTCGGCTGGCCACGCCCACAGTGGCCGTCTTCGGCTGATTGGCCGCCCAGCAGGTGCAGGTCAAGGCCACCGATGGAGATGGCGTGCGCTCGAGCAAGGGCACAACAACAACGCACGCGGAATGCGCGCCGTTGTTCGGCCCCGAGTAGGCTGAGCTCAGTCTAGCCGCCGATTCACAGCGGCGTGTAAATATATCTACAGGTATGTACAACTCGCCTCCACGAGCTATTTTCGCTTGTTTGCCGAGCCAACCGTGGCAAAATCGCGTGGTGGCAGTTGTGGTGAGTGCTGCTGGCCGGCGGGCGGCAGTTGTAGCTCATATAGATGACGCTAATGGGCCGGACCATGTTCGGCGATGCGGCGACAATCAGCAGCAGATCCCCCATGCATCGGCAGCTACGGCACACAAACTCCGACCGAACAGCGCTGGAGGAAACTACTGAGATCACGGACCAGTGGTGACGGGCAGTTCACCTATTGAGACCACGCCCACAATCGGTAATGCAATTGTCATGCCAGGTTTAACATTTGGACGACATATGCAAGCGAGTATGCAAGTAGATGTGAGAATATCACATCTATAATCATGCTTTGTTCATTTTCAACGGTGGTTCACACCATATCGGATGCCAGAAAAAGTGACTGAAGGTCTGTTTTCTTCATGTCCAGCTGCCTAAACTATGGCTCGAAGCCAAAACTAAAAATAAACATAAAAACCTCGAGGACAACGAAATATGCCAGACAACGACTGGCTAATATCCTGGAGAGAGTAGCCAGTCACGGCCTGCCGACACATAAAGTCATAAAGTCATAAAGTATTAAGGCTTAATAAGAGCCACAGGGGCCCATCTGGGTTAAGCCTATCTAGAAAAGGTACTAGAAATGTACATACTCCCACCCCAATCAATCCCTTATCCAAAGTGCCTAGGAAGCTATATATCCCAGCCTATCTAGCACCACTCACTTGCTACCGCATAACACCCTCAACAATCACAAGCTCCTCCCATCATACCCATCGTGCCACCATAGACAATCTCATCAGCATCACATCCCGAAGGAAGGTGCCGAATCCACTGCTAGGCACATCCCACACAAATTCATAAAGCGTTCAGACTTAATAAGAGACTCACTTGCTATTGCATAATACACTGAACAATTACAAACTCCTCCCACCATACCCATTGTGCTACCATAGACAATCTCATCAGTATCACATCCCGAAGGAAGGTGCTGAATCCACTGCTAGGTACACCCTATATAAAGTTATAAAGCGTTTAGACTTAATAAGAGACTCACTTGCTATTGCATAACACACTCAACAATTACAAACTCCTCCCTGTTGATCAACCCTCCCTGGAATACAGAAAAACAATCCCCCTAGTCTGATAATGATTGTCTATGCCGTTTTTAAAGATGGTCAGTGTGTTGCTACTGACAATGGTTCCTGGCAGCTGGTTCCAGTGTTCTACTACCCTGTTGGTGAAGAAAGACTGTCTTAACCTTGTCCTGCTGTGATTAACTTTAATTTTGAATTGATGACCTCTAATTGCATCATTTCTGTTAAATTCAAACATTTCCCTGAGATATCCCTGTTCCTGATCATGAACAAATTTAAAAACCTCGATGAGATCTCCTCTCAGCCTTCTATATCTAAGTGAAAACATATTCAATTTCTTCAGTCTTTCCTCATATGCCAGGTTGCCTATACCATTAACCATTTTTGTTGCCCTCTTTTGTATTCTCTCTAAAAGCCAACAATCTTTCTCATAACTAGGGGACCAAGCTTGTACACAGTATTCCAAATGTGGCCTGACATATGCACAGTAAAGCTTCCTGATGACCTCCTCACTTTTGTATGACACATTCCTCTGTATTGCCCCAAGCATTCTTAGTGCCTTCTTCCTGGCTTCTTTGGTCTGTTCTGATGCCCCCAATTTTGTGTTCAAAATAACACCTAAGTCCTTCTCCTGCTGAGTCACAGATAGTACTTGGCCACCCATCAAGTATGGAGCCTTCATATGCTGCCTACCTACATGCATGACTTTGCACTTATCAAAATTAAACTTCATTTGCCATTTTTCGGACCACTTCGCTAGCTCGTCTAAGTCTTTCTGCAGCAAAACCTGCTCATTGTGCCCTGTTATTGCCCTAAAGATCTTCAAATCATCAGCAAATTTCAAAACCTTACTTTTAAGGCCACATTCAATGCTATTCACATATATAATGAACAATAGTGGCCCCAGTACCGACCCCTGGGGGACTCCACTGAGAACATTTTGCCATGATGACTTTGTACCATTTAGCATCACTCTCTGCTGTCTATCTGAAAGCCACAACTCTATCCATTTTAGGATGCTACCTGCAATACCATGGACTTGAAGCTGCATCATTAACCGTTTATGGGGTACCTTGTCAAAGGCTTTACTAAAGTCCAGATATGCTACATCAACCTGATTTCCCTGATCAAATTGTTCTGTAGCAAAATTAAAAAAGTCCAAGAGATTTGTGAGACACGATCGCCCTTTTCTAAACCCATGTTGAGTATCTTGAATCAATTTGTTCCCTTCCAGAAAACTAACTATTCTATCCTTGATAATTGATTCGAGTACCTTGCAGACTAGGGATGTGATGCTTACTGGCGTATAGCGCCGCTAGCTCGCTACCTCGGCAAGCTAGCGGCGCCATCCCCATGCACGGCTGGAAAGCTGGCTTTGTCCAGGCTACTGTCATCCAGAACACCATCATCTCTGGGAAATTATCGACCCTTTCTTCCAAAAGGTCAATGGAGCCATTCAAAACATTATTGCAAGCTCATCACCGTTTGATAAACATTCCCAAAACTGACTGGAAAACACAACAAGGAGTTCTTGAAGTCAGAAGCAGATAAAATTATCCTCTCCAGCCTGGGATACCCAACCAACATTCCTCCAAATCCAGGATTATAGAACATAACCTAAATCCTGCTCCCATGTGCTGAACACTGAGTGGTGATTGACGCGCCGGCAGACTATGTATATGTATATATAATGCAAAGAAGTGAGAGCACCTGCCGGCCGTCCAGCTCGGCGGCGCCGTGACGGTGTGCCCAGCGCTGCCAGACACCGTCCGTGACAGCGCTGCCAGATGCAGCCCGTGACCGGCGTGACGCCACACCAGAGGCCGTCGCCCGGGGCCGTATCGTCTGTCGGCCGCAACCCGGCTGCGACGGCTCGTGAATAGACCTGGTGCAGCGCCACACGTCGCCACGGTGCAGCGCCACACGTCGCCACGGTGCAGCGCCACACGTCGCCACGGTGCAGCGCCACACGTCGCCACGGTGCAGCGCCACACGTCGCCACGGTGCAGCGCCACACGTCGCCACGGTGCAGCGCCACACGTCGCCACGGTGCAGCGCCACACGTCGCCACGGTGCAGCGCCACACGTCGCCACGGTGCAGCGCCACACGTCGCCACGGTGCAGCGCCACACGTCGCCACGGTGCAGCGCCACACGTCGCCACGGTGCAGCGCACACGTCGCCACGTGCACGCCACGGTGCAGCGCCACACGTCGCCACGGTGCAGCGCCACACGTCGCCACGGTGCAGCGCCACACGTCGCCACGGGCACGCGCCACGGTGCAGCGTCACAGCGACACGTCGCCACGGTGCAGCGCCACACGTCGCCACGTGCAGCGTCACACGTCGCCACGGTGCAGCGCCACACGTCGCCACGGTGCAGCGCCACACGTCGCCACGGTGCAGCGCCACACGTCGCCACGTGCAGCGCCACACGTCGCCACGGTGCAGCGCCACACGTCGCCACGGTGCAGCGCCACACGTCGCCACCGTGCAGCGCCACGTCGCCACGGTGCAGCGCCACACGTCGCCACGGTGCAGCGCCACACGTCGCCACGGTGCAGCGCCACACGTCGCCACGGTGCAGCGCCACACGTCGCCACGGTGCAGCGCCACACGTCGCCACGGTGCAGCGCCACACGTCGCCACGGTGCAGCGCCACACGTCGCCACGGTGCAGCGCCACACGTCGCCACGGTGCAGCGCCACACGTCGCCACGGTGCAGCGCCACACGTCGCCACGGTGCAGCGCCACACGTCGCCACGGTGCAGCGCCACCACGTCGCCACGGTGCAGCGCCACACGTCGCCACGGTGCAGCGCCACACGTCGCCACGGTGCACGCACAGTCGCCACGGTGCAGCGCCACACGTCGCCACGGTGCAGCGCCACACGTCGCCACGGTGCAGCGCCACACGTCGCCACGGTGCAGCGCCACACGTCGCCACGGTGCAGCGCACACGTCGCCACGGTGCAGCGCCACACGTCGCCACGGTGCAGCGTCACACGTCGCCACGGTGCAGCGCCACACGTCGCCACGGTGCAGCGCCACACGTCGCCACGGTAGCGCAGCGCCACACGTCGCCACGGTGCAGCGCCACACGTCGCCACGGTGCAGCGCCACACGTCGCCACTCAAGTCGCCACGGTGCAGCGCCACACGTCGCCACGGTGCAGCGCCACACGTCGCCACGGTGCAGCGCCACACGTCGCCACGGTGCAGCGCCACACGTCGCCACGGTGCAGCGCCACACGTCGCCACGGTGCAGCGCCACACGTCGCCACGGTGCAGCGCCACACGTCGCCACGGTGCAGCGCCACACGTCGCCACGGTGCAGCGTCACACGTCGCCACGGTGCAGCGCCACACGTCGCCACGGCGCACGGCCTCTTCGGACGGGTTCCGACCGGCTGTGACGGCTGTGACGGCTGTGACGGCTGTGACGGACGGTGAGGGGCTGTGACGGGTTGTGACGGGTTCTGGTGGACTCTGACGGTTCTGACGGGTTCTGACGGGTTATTACGGCCATGACGGGTTATGACGTGTTCTGACGGGTTCTGACGGGTTTTGACGGACTCCGATGGTTCTGACGGGTTCTGATGGGTTCTGATGGATTCTGACGGGTTCTGACTGGTTCTGACGGGCTCCGACGCGCTCAGAGAGCGGGCCTTTGGTGCGTCCGCTCTCCAGTCTGTGTCGACGGCCGAGACGAGCGGCGTCAACACCGACCAGACGAACGGCGTCAACACCGACGAGACGAACGGCGTCAACACCGACGCCGGTGGCTGCCGGTATTCCCCGCACGAAGGGTTTCGAGTGGAGTGCGAACCACGGGAGGGGGTGTGAACCAAGGGAGTGTGAACCGAGGGGAGGGATGACATAGGGGGCAACGACCCCCATGCTTTAGACCCGTTTAACATTAACCCTATGGGTGATGCATGGAAAGAATGGACTTCAAAATGGTTCTTGCCTCCCCCACCCCACCCATAACTTGAAACAGTTCCCGTGTCACTGGGCATGGCAAGTTATTTCCTGAGGTCTGAGGCGAACTTGGATATAATTACCCAGGCAACTCGAGCGGGATGCCGTGAGCACGCCAGGGTGATTAGCTCTCCTTTCATCTGTTAATCTCCACTATTGTCATAATCTCCATTAGTTCGTAGATCACAAATATCACCATTATTTTGTAGTGTTCTGATGCTTGACTAATAGGTTTATCGCCTAGGTGCATAAGCGTATCAATGTATCTCAATCTATAGCAGGTGACCAGCGTTCAAGATAAAAGACCAGCAGTACATAAGAGATCAATTGAACGAACATTTGGTGACTTGGGACGAGTATGTAACACCTTGTCGAAATTTCACCTCCAAGCCGAAAGTTCACCCTTCTACCACATTAACCGTGGGTGTCATTGGGGGCGTCAGTTTCTGAAAATCATTGGGGGCCCAATACATGGAAGAGATGGGAGAGCCAAATGGACATGGGGGAAGGCTGGGGGTAGGGTCCCATGCTGAAAATTGAAATAATTTGGGGGGGAGGGGGAAGGGAACGGTGAGCTAAGATTGAGGGCACAGAAGCCCGAAAGCATACTGGGTCAACGTCCATGGGTGCAACTACACTATTAGCGCCGATTTTCCTTCGAGATGATCGTACTTTGTACATGACCTTAAACAAGGCCGGTTCGAAGCGCAACGTTGCTCCCTGATCAACCAACTTCTCCCTGCAGCCGAGGTATTGATTTGACACTGTGTCCTAGATACCTGCGTAGCAAACTTCGCTATGACCCATGATCGTGAACGGAAAACCAATAATCCATAGAAGCCGCATTTGACCACGGGAAGAAAACTTCAGTGCAGAAACATAAGCAAGAGTTGATATTCTGTTCTTTATAAAATAACAGATTATCAATGGATTTATCGTCTTTCATGTATCACAGGTGTCATCACATCACATCGCATTACATCACATTGCACATCACATCACAGTTGTCAGTTGTTATCAGACTGATGCCGTACAATCGACCAGTCGCACATACCCAGATACAAATTGTTGCAAGACAGGGTACAAACGGCAAGATTCCAAACACTTCCAAAGTTTTCTCTTTACATTAAGTGTCGCTTAAATTGACGTGTAACGCCAAGCCTCCGTGCCCGGATGTCACCCGATTACGCCCTGAAACAACTGACGCAATCTATCGACCCTCCCTCGGCACCTTCCATGCGACACACAAGCTTTTGTCGAACTCCACCACCACCGACGTCTCACCGACCAAATACAAACCCTGTGCCAAAGGAGCCAAGAGGTCGAACAGGGTACCGCGCCTCCACTCGTCCAACTATCGGAGCCACAGGGTAGGGACTCTGTCGAGCCGGACAGGGGGCTCGGTAATACCTCTCCCGCCACCAGGGGATGTGATTCCTCGGTGATACCTCGGTGATGCCTCGGTAATACCTCTCCCGCCACCAGGGGATGTGATGCCTCGGTGATACCTCAGTGATGCCTCGGTGATACCTCGGTGATACCTCGGTGATACCTCTCCCGCCACCAGGGGAGGTGATACCTCAGTGATGCCTCGGTGATGCCTCGGTAATACCTCTCCCGCCACCAGGGGAGGTGATACCTCGGTGATACCTCAGTGATGCCTCGGTGGTTCCTCGGTGATACCTCTCCCGCCACCAGGGGAGGTGATACTTCAGTGATACCTCAGTTATACCTCGGTGATACCTCGGTGATACCTCGGTGATGCCTTAGTGATACCTCGGTGATACCTCTCCCACCACATCCGCCGGGGAGGCCCCGTCTGAGCCTGTGATAATGGTTGGCTGGGTCAGTCCCCCTGCCAAAACCACAGGGAGACTGTGCTCTCCTGCTGCCGAGAGCACTCCCCTGCCGAGAGCACTCCTCTGCCGAGAACACAGGCTTGAGTGACGTACCTGGCCAGTCGTCACGGCGTGCGTGACGTCCGTGGGAGAACGCCGGACAACGATGACCACCTGTGTCGGCCCGCCGACAGCTGCAACCCCCCCCCCCCATCCCCACCGCCCACTCACCAGCCGTTGTAGGCGAACAGACCCGAGTAGAACGAGAGCGCTATCTTGGTCACGTCCGTCTCGGTGTTGTCCCACGAGAAGTTGCTCGTTTCGCCTGCGGCGGAGACGCGCACACGTCACTCGCCGCGGCCGCGGACGTGAATCGCGCACCTGCGCCACACCGGCTCGGGGACAACATGTGGCGCAACACGTGTGGCGCAACACGTCGGGCCGAACCGTTGTTGTGAGCAGCGACAGGTGGGGAGGAGAGGGTGCCAGCTGAGATCTCCAGGCGCGGCAGCAGCCAAGACAGACAAGGAACGGCTGGGAGATGACGCATGCTGGGACGAGCGCCTCACGGTCACGTAATACATTGCGCCAGCCTGTTGTGCCCAAACTGCGTCAAAGGGAGTCCGCGACCAACATATCGAATGCGGTGGCCGGCGGATCGGATCGGAGGGAGTTGGCGACGACACGAGTCCATCCTGGGCGCGCGCGGCGAGCGGTCGTCTGAGCGCAACCTGACCTGCAGGAAGTCCAAACGTTTCCCCACACAAGGCCTATCGAGGCTGGTTGGACAGTAGCATCAGCTGCTGGGGTGTCATTTAGCTACATGTATGACGTGTGTGACGACTGTGATCGAGATCAGTTTTATCTGTGCGGGCACTAATTTAGCCAATTACAGTGCGGCATTTTTGTGGCAATAGCTTAAATAGCTTTCGCCGAAGTGGATTCGAAATAAATCGATCATTCACCGAGTTTGCCTTAGCCAAGTTCACCAGTCGAAAATGACATAAGCGCACGTGGTACCACGCCAGACAAGCTCCCGTGGGAGGGATTTGATATGTGAATATAAATACGACTGTGTTATATAGAGTTGCGTTTCACGAAAGCTATTCTTTCTATTGTCATAACAATCCTGCACCGCAATTGGTTAACTTGGCGCGCGCACAGACAAAGCAATGAGATATCGATCACAATCGCCACGCGCGTCATATATGCAGCTAAACGACACCCCAACAGCTCATTGCCATCGACCAGGCCTGACCCAACCAACAGAGCGTGTGCACACGTCGTAAAGCAAGCGCTCGCAAGCTCCCACCCCGGCTGCCCGGTCAGTGGCCACCGCCACAGGTCCTGACGACGCCGGGCCGGGCCACCAGACCACGGCGACAGAAATACAACGGGCAGCGATGTGAAGCGACACAACGCCACGCGAATCGGTATGTCTCGGCAACACCGAGTGGCGGCGGCACGTGAGGCGCCGCCACAGCGGATCTCAAACGCCACAGCCGGCACACTTTCCGTTCACGGCCGCCAACTTCAGAGCGGTCCGGTCGTCGGCCGCCAGCCGCGGTTCGCCGAAGCTTGTGTTGCTGGCAGCTGTCGGCAGCGACGTCGGCACCGGCTCCGTCGCCAGGCCGGACTCCCAAGTGCCTCCGAACCGATCGACCCGCCACCCCTGCAGGGTTCTGGGCCGTCCCCAACCCACCGCCTCGCGCCCCCTGTCCGCATTCGTGTCAACTCTAAACCCACCCACCAGCGCCCCCTGTAAGGTTTCGTGTCATCTCTAAACCCACCCACCCGCGCCCCCTGTCCGCATTCGTGTCAACTCTAAACCCACCCACCAGCGCCCCCTGTCATCTCTAAACCACCCACCGCCCCTGCCCGCATTCGTGTCATCTCTAAACCCACCCACCAGCGCCCCTGTAAGGTTTGTGTATTTAAACCCACCCAACGCGCCCCTGTGTACCCCCCCGTGTCATCTCCAAACCCACAACCCGGTGCCCCCTGTAATACTTTATGTCATCTCCAAACCCACCGCCCCGTGCCCCTGTAAGGCTTCGTGTCATCTCCAGACCCACCACCCCCGTGCCCTCTGTAAAGTTCCGTGTCGTTTCTCCGAGCCCACTGGCCCGTGCCCCCTGTAACGCGCCAGTGACGCGCCAGACATGTATCTCATAACCCCTGCTCGGTGATGGACTTTGGAGCGCAGGTCTATTCCCTATATCTAATTGCTTCTGCTACTGACACGGGGTGTTATGAGATACATGTCAGTCACTTCGCAATAACAGGAAACTTGAAGCGATGCGAGATCCGAAGTCGGGACGTGCGACGAAGGTTTCATGATCATCCTGAAGTACCAGATTGCATGCAATGCAACTGAAAATGTCTACATCTCTTTTGGCACAAGCTTCCTCCTGAAGGAACACCACACAATCTAACCCATGACAGGATACTGGGCAATAATATGACATTTTGAAGTCGAGCTTTAGAACACCCGGGAATGCTCAGCTCCTCGCAGTACTCCCACGCCGATAATGCACACGGCATTCTGTCGCTGCCTTCGCATATGCCCATCAAACGCCTGCGCAATGCAAAGGCGGCATCGCGAAAACACCGAAGCCGCGGCATTGCGCACCAGGGCAAACCGGCACTTGTGGAGTTGCGGAGGAACAACGGCCGTAGTCAACAGCTGAGTGAGTCTGGCAGCTGGTAAATAAGCACGGCCAGGTGCCCGGTGTGTCGGTGTGTACGTGCACCGTCGACCGACTCGCCTGACCTTCCAGTCGGCACAGGTCACGTCACGTCAAACGGTGCCCCGAGAGTGGCCGAGCCAGGTCACGGCTTTCCAGTGTCGAGGTGGGAGAGGTCGGGACGGGGCAGCCGCCGGGGTGACAAGGGTAGAGGAGGGCTCGGGACAGGGCAGCCGCCGGGGTGACAAGGGTAGACGAGGGCTCGGGACAGGGCAGCCGCCGGGGTGACAAGGGTAGACGAGGGCTCGTAGGCTCATTCTCAGACGGGCTTGGACCGCGCCATGGACGGGGAAGGAGTGCAGGAAACACGACGCGGGAGGAGGCGGAACGATATCTGGAAAGATCTGGATCTGGAACGAGAAGGCGGTGTGTGGACGGGGCTCGCCCGCCAGTTCAGACAAGGCCTGTGCCGGCTTCGGCAGAACTGTTGTTGTGCCAAATCCGAGAGCCAGAGAACACTTCCTCAGGATGGCGAGAACAAAGGCTTGCGAGTTCGCTGAGAGCACCGTCGGCTGCACAACATTTAGAACGGCCCGCACCAATCGAGATCGCCGTCCTTGCTTTTACTACGGAGATAAAACATAAAAGCCCACCCTGCGCAATGCCTCCGTCCATTGCCGCGCTGCTCGTGAGGTACGTGTGCAGTGCGGACGCTACTCTGTTGCGGCCGCCACATGCAGCTCCTGTTCGCCTTCTGCACTCACATCACGTGAAATTAAAACGTCACTTACCGACAAACATTCGGCTGGAATGTGGCATAAAGTAAGACAGCTGTTTACGCTGGCTGCAGAATGGCGGCGCTTCTCAGATGGGACGCATGCCTCGCGTCAATTAGCCCGGCCGAGTCAGTGAACCCTGGCGGCCACACTGCGCCGCCGACTGCGTCCCGTGCTGACCGGTGCGAAGTCGTGCACGTCCGGCCGACATTCGGGTCAGTGCATGCACTCCCCGGGGCGTCGGCAGCTCAGTGGTTGTGGTGAGCGTCCGGCGCGCCAGAGGTACGGGGTTCGACTCCCCGCGATGCCCGCCCTTCCTGCCAGAGTGAAAAGCAGGCGACGCCATGTGGCCTCGGCCGCTGAGCGCGTCGCAAAGCCCCACGATTCAATCGAATCCAAAGCCAGAGGCGTCCGCCCACAGTGGTATACCGGCCCACTGCTCTATCCGCATGTCTCGTTCCACTACTGCATGGCGCGCCTCTCGCCATGATGGTGTGACCGGCGACCGATGCGACCGGCTCGGTGGTGCCCATGTTAGGCCAGAGGTCCGATTCAGTAAAAATAAGAACTACGATTTTAAGACGGCCGTACAAAAAAGCACGACGGGTTCAAATTGTACGCGACTATGTAAAATGTGTTTCACTTGCATCGTACTTTCTGTTTTATAATTTCACTCCATCGTAAAAAATATATGCAATGGTGTCATATATTTGTTAAAATAGTTCACCTGTTGTTGCACTGTGGCTGTAATTGAATTGGATAATGATGTTAATAACTACAACTTCATTGTAGTTCCATAATTATGTGGTAGGCGCTTGACATTTACGAATTTTAAAAGCCACATTATATTCTAATGTTCATCGGCCACATCACTTCGCCCCGCCGAATCAACTACCAATCGATATACCGACATAGAACCGCGGCGGCGCCTTGTCGTGGTTCGTGGTAATTTAGTGGGGGGTTTTCCTCGATAATATCAATGTGAAGCACGATGTACCACACGTAAAACGCAAAGAACATTGACACTATGTGATGGGCTTCAGTTTATTCACCTAAAAGGCGCCTTGGAAGCATTGGCATTTACGGATTGTAAATGAAACAGTGATAATACTGTAGATTTGTCAATTTAGATGAGCTGACAAAGCATACACATATTTTAAACACTTGTATTCATAGTGGCTGCTGCGAAGTCAATAACTGGGTACGTACGTTCTCAATAGGGACGAAGCAATTAATTTGCATAGAGAGGGGGCACATAGAGATAGAGAGAGGGGGCAATCGCCTGGAGGACCCCTTCGGCTGAAAATTGACAATCCGTTGAGGAGGGACAGACGGGTCCACTCGAGCCTCTCGGGAGAGGAACCTTCCCGTCAGATGGGCGACATCTTTCCACATGGGTGAGCAGGCAAGTGCCCCAACGTCCCCTTGCACCCGCCCATGCGAATAACCATCCTAATTTGAATGTAATGCATTCTGCACGAAAATCTAAGTTGGTGCACCGATAGGTACTACTTTGCGTGGAAACCTAACTTAATCTGGTCACGGTCCACGACCATTCCATATTAACAATTGACCGGAAAACTCGGTCTTCGCGGTCGGTCGACTTGCTTCGTATTCCCTTCCAGGCTCATTTAATCACCATCTTCAAGAAAATTGCGGCCTTTAGTCATAAAGCACAATACAGATGACAGAAAACAGCCCATAACATAACCACAACAACCATTCGGTGGAAAAAGCAACACCACCACTCCTTCGTAGTTTTTCCGTACCAAAAGTAAACATTTACGCAAGTATGGCTCAGGCACGAGGGACTATCCGAACTGTTTTCGCTCAAAGTTTTGGTTGGTGAGACAGGATTCGACGAAGTGGAGGAGAATACTGACGTACAATTTACACGATGCGTTTTTTTTTCTGTAGTAGAATCGTGTAGTTTCGTAGATATTCCAAGTTGATGCGATCCTTTCATTGGGAGCACTCTTCACAAAACTGACTACAAGCGTTTTCGGAATCGGCCACCACGCCTCCGTCCGTGAAGACATGACCAGCGGAGGTTGCAACTGACAGGGCTGTGCCTATGCAATGTAAGCCAGGTGTTTCCGGAATCGACCACCACTGCATGTCTCGTCCCCGCCCATCAAGACGTGACCAGGGGCGGACGTGACCGGCTCGGCTGTGGTCAGGACGTGACGTGACCGGCCCATGGCGTGACGTGACCCATCAAGACGTGACCAGGGGCGGACGTGACCGGCTCGGCTGTGGTCAGGACGTGACGTGACCGGCCCATGGCGTGACGTGACCCATCAAGACGTGACCAGGGGCGGACGTGACCGGCTCGGCTGTGGTCAGGACGTGACGTGACCGGCCCATGACGTGACGTGACGTGACGTAGCGTGATCCATCAGGACGTGACCGGCTCGGCTGCGGTCACGCAAGCCAGGTGGCATCGGAATCGACCGCTGGTCGATTACGAAGATGACGGTGAGCCGAGAATCTTCCCATTTCGAAGATAGCTCAGTTGGAACTGAGCTAAGGAACCGTACAATGTTGCACGCCTCGAAATGCAATTCGTGCCACCGTTTGAAATAGATCCGAAAGGTGCAGCTACCACTGGCGTTCGGTTGCGGATGAACTGATGGAATGAAAGTACCTGTTCAACTATGTGGGTGTATGTGTGTGTGTATGTGTGTGTGTATGTGTGTGTGTATGTGTGTGTGTGTATGTGTGAGTGTGTGTGTGTGTATGTGCGTGTGTGTCTGCGTGTGCATGAGCGCGGGCGTGTGCGTATGTGTGTGCGTGCGTGTGTGTGTGTGTGTGCTCAACTATACATAGAAGTTGAAAAACACCAAACCGTAGTTCCTCCCACACTCCACCCAGCAACCAGCTTATGCTTAGCTGGATGGAGTTGTGGGAGGAGCCTAAGTAAAAAATACAAACAAATACATTTCAAATTAGGAGTGCTCACTACCATCTGCCACAAACCAGCTACTGACGCCATAGTTTAGACCTTAACTTCTTTTGGGGATGGATAGAGGGCCAGTCATATACCTCCTTTGGGTACGACTGCTTACAGCATTCTTTATTGTTAGTTTATTGCTCTAACACCGGGTGCTTTGTATGCTTGTTTATTTGTTTTCCATCTCTTAGCTGGGTGTGCCGTGAATTTGCTGTTTATTTTCTGGTGTTAACGTAACGTGCTTGCGGTCGTTGGGTAAGAGGGGGGGCATTTCTGGTCACCTGATCTTGGGTGGCGGACCTTAAAAAACTAGGCAGAGTGACTTCGAGTCAAGGCTTTATAGGAAGGGATGATGGGGGTGGGGGTTGAAGCATGCTGAGCCCGTGACCGGATGCCGAGAAGTCGGTTGATCTACCTCAGTGTAGTCCCTGGATTTTAATCACGGATGCAGAAGGGAAAACAACGACGTCGCTACCGCATCACGACTTGCCACATCGCAAAACCACCCCAGTCTAACGTCGCCGCAATATCGTCATCATCGCTCAGCTGAGCTTCGCCTCGCCGGCCCTCATTGCGGGTCACGGTGGCTCAGCCGACAGGGCGTTGAACTCTTGATCGTAAGATCATGAGTTGGAATCCCACAGCCGGCGGAATAACCGAGCCCACCCGCGACCAGGCAGCGTGAAAGGTTGGCGACGCAGTAAGGCCTAGCAATGGAATGCATCGTAACATAATCCAAAACTTTTCTTCTTCTTTTCGAGTCTCACTTGGTAAACTATTGGAGCCGAACAAACTTCACCAACTGTCGCGAGCAATCACCCAGCAACTCGCGGCGTCCTCAGCTGTCCCCAGTGGACCTTCACGTCTCTGTCAACTTGTGGCGCCCTGAGCAACCTTCGCGTCCCTGTCAACTCGACGGTTCTTCACGTACGCAACCCCCCCCCCCTCACACCCCTGTTGCAGAGGTCTTCGAACCCCTCCCCGGTGTGCCTGGCCAACAGCTGATGACTATGTTCGAAGCCGAACATCAGGGAGGGGGGGTTAGAGGCGTGCCGGAACATAAAGGGCATTTGCGCCGCCTTTGCCGAACACCACCAGAGTGGGGCACTTGACCGGGCCGTGGCTATGTTTCACAGTCCGGTCATCACGTCTACACTGTGCTGGTACGAGCGCTCCGCAGTGCGCCGCGTCAGCATTCGGATACGGCGAACAGTGACGCCGCTTGGCAGCTCTCCAGCCAGTCCAGACGCTACCGGTTCTCTGTGGCGGTGCTCTCACCAGGCGCACGGGTCCCGCATGTGCCCCCCCCCCAACTGGACCGTATTCCACCCCGAGGTCAGTCGCATTAAGCCATCTGACACCACCCCGTCCGGCTGAACGACGTGGCAACAACACAATCAGTGTGAATCCACATCCCGTCCACGAGAGTTGTTTTCGCGTTGCGCTTCGAGGTGAAGTTTTGGCCTCGTTTCCAACAGTCAACAGGCACACTGTTGTGCATGCTGATACATGCACATCTCGTCACGCGATGTCAGATAATATGCTAATTTGACGTGGTCTGCTTCACAGTGCCAGCTGTGGACAGCGTGGAACTCGTCACTCCCAGGAGCAACGAACAAAGTGCGGTTCAAAGTACGCTTTCGGCTTCAGACTGAGAGTTCAGGGGAACTATAAGGCATGCAAAATGGCATCACTTTCCCAACGAATTTCAACAACGTCCTGTTTTCCATTCGGCATGCCACACACGAAACACGAAAATGTACTCCGCAGTGGTGGGTCGGCGCGGTGGGGGTTGCAGCACGTGACCTATCCGCCATGACAGTTCCCACCCTGTCTCACAACAACATCAAGTTGTTGATATTGTCGCCCACCTCGCCTCCACGATATCAAGTCCACCTCGCCCACAATGACCCGAGGCCACAGTACTCACCCTGGCTCAGCATGACAATGCCAGTGATGATAATGATGACAAGCGCCAGCAGTTTGGCGAAGGTGAAGACGTCCTGCACGCGAGTGGCCCACGACACACTGTAGCAGTTGACGAACGTCAGCACACCTGCAACACACGGCAAACACACCTGAACCTCGTGCGAGAAACACCTGAAACGCGTGCGAGAAACACCTGTCTGTTTGTTTGTTTGCTCATTGGGTGGTTCTAGACGCACTTTATGCACGATCACTTTATGCCGCCCACACTGTTTCGCCGGTGGGCCGGCGGATTGGGAAATGTCCCGAGTGGTGCGAGTGTTGAACACGGCACCTTTGGTACCCACAGCTCAACACATTAACCACTCGGCCATCCCCGCCCCGCGAGAAAGGTTACCGGAAACACATCTGAAACCCGTGCGAGAAACACCTGAAATACACCTACAACACACGGGAAACGCACCTGAAGCTCATGCGAGAAACACCTGCAACACACAGGAAACACACCTGAAACTCGTGCGAGAGACACCTGAAATACACCTGCAACACACGGGAAACACATCTGAACCTCATGGGAGAAACATCTGGAACATACGGGAAACACGCTTTAAGCTCATGGGGGAAACACTGCAACACAAGGGAAACACGCCTGAAACTCGTGCGAGAAACACACGAAATACACTGGGAACACACGGGAAACACACCTGAATCGAAATACCTGGAAAACAGGGGAAGCACTCCTGAAACTAATGGAAAAAAACACCTGCAGCACCAGGAAAATACACCTGAAGCTAATGGGAAAAACACCTGGAACACACAGGAAGCACACCTTAAACCCATCGGAGAAACACCTGGAACACACTTCAACACACCGGAAGCACACCTGCAACTCATGAGAGAAACACCTGAAATACGCCCAAAGCACACGGAACACACCTGAAGCTTATTGGGTAAAAAACACCTGAAATTCATGGGATAAATACCTGAAATACACCTGAAGCACACGGGAAACACACCTGAAAGTCATGGAATGTTGCAGAACAGGTCACGGCAGGTACAAGACAGGTCGGGCGTTACGTTACGTAGTAGGTCAAGCGTTACAGCACATAACAGGTCAGGCGCTACACTACAGAACAAGTCAGGTCAGGCGCTACACTACAGAACAAGTCAGGTCAGACGCTACACCACAGAACAAGTCAGGCCAGAGATTATGTCACAAAGCAAGTAAGGTTAGGTTACGGAGAAAACCTGTCCATATTTTTTTTAAACTGCACCTACACAGCTGACAATCATCAGCAGCCAGTTTGTTGATGACAGCTGCTGACGAATTTGTAATACCGTGAACTGATACTAAAGTAAAAATTGTTGCGATCAACCACTGCACCTCAGCGACCCTCAAGGACCCTGAATGTGAACTTGAAGGAAAAATTGTCTTTCCCGCGCGTCAGTGTAGATGCAAACGTGAAAATAGCTCAGCTGAAGAAGTCAATATCTATACCGGTGAAGCAACGGTTAGAACCGAATATGCAAAGTTCACCCTGCATGGCATAGAAGCCAGGTCAGGTTTAATTTGTCGTACAAAAACAGAAATGAATGAACATCCGCACCAGTAATGACCGCAATGGCGGCGTCAGTGGACCACTATCCAACTGCCGATGTTGATGCCGCGATAAAGATGACCTGTGGGACCTTGACCAGCACCGAGGCGGCGGGATGACCGTCCCGCCGCCGCCTTATTGTGACGAGGCGGGTGGGGGGGGGGGGGCGCTGACTGGTGGCGATATTTCCCTGGAGGCCCGATAGGCGTGGCCTACCGTGGCGCACAGACACACTCAGCGTCGCCAAAAATTGGTTCACTCAGAGTCGACTCAAAATTAAGCCAAGCAAAACTGAACTCTTGATCATTAAACCCCTGCGCAAAAAGTCAGCCCCGTTCAGCATCCAGTTCGGAAACAACAAAATTGAGGCTTCGCCTCACGCTAAGATTCTAGGGGTATTCGTGGATTCGGCTCTTACATGGGAAAAGCAAGTGTCGCAGGTCACTCGGCGGTGTTATTTTGTTCTCGTCGGGCTTTCAAAATTACGTCACAAAATTCCGCGTGAGACAAAGAAACTTCTTGTTCAGGCTCTCGTTTTCCCACACCTTCAGTATTGTTTGACAGCTAGCTTGAGGAGGCTGTAACAATTCGCAGAAATACAGAATTCAAAAGATCATAAATTTCGGCGCTCGTATCGTTTCCGGCCAGCACAGACGAGAACACATAACGCCCACCCTTGAGGCGCTGGGCTGGCCGAGGGTCGAGAGGATGGTCGAAGAGCGAGATATGGCCATGGTCGAGAGGCTCTTGTCTACATCCGTCCCTCCTAGCTTGGCAGAGTGTCTCACCCGTCGTGACGAAGTCTCCAGTAGGCGGACACGAGGTACAGACGCAGATATGCTCGAGCTACCTAGGATTAGGACTGAATTCGCCAGACACAACTTCCCATACAGGGCAATCGCGGCTTGGAATGAGAAGTTGAGGAAGGATGCTGGCCACCCGTGATATAGTGCTGCATACGCTCATCTCAAATGTGCTTATTATTGTTAGATTTTAAATCAGGAGACGGTCAGTAGGCATTTTATCTTATATTTTCAACTGTGATTTGACGAGAGGGCTGAAAAGCCATGACGCACATGCCTTGTTTCTACATTGCCTGGACTATGGAGACCTCAATATATGATTGATTGAGCGTTCTCCAGCGTGACGGGCCGCCGACGAACGCGGCGGCCGGCCCTCGGAGACGCCGTGAGTCAACTGTCAGCGCGATCGGTGATCTCAGCGGTCGTTCGGACCAGCTCCGGGAGCACGGGCGCGCTGCAGAGCACTGTCGAGACCCCTGCTGGAAGGGTTTGCTCGCGGCTCACGATTAGACGTGTTCCCGGCGTTTCTCAAAAGCGGTGCGGACGGCAATGAGCATAAACCTGCTGCAATGCCTGCCAGGCACTACATAGACGTAAGTCATGAGCAACAACGTCGTGTTATTGGTGCATTCCGTACCATGCCGCTGTATTATACTACCCGTACTGTACGCGTACTATATCTGTACGAAGGTGAACCGTCACATAAATGTTTTTTTTCCCGTCAGCAGACCATCGCCGTTATCAAGTAACGTACTGTGCATTATTTCCGGTTGATGGCGCGCTATGTCGTCTGCTATAAACACCCAACTGACCGCGCCGACCATCACAACGAAAACGCACAGCGCATGTCTCTGAACACAATCACAAATAACGCCGACAGACACCGCGTTGCGACAGTCCAAACCGCCAAGATAAACGACACGACCGCGCCTCTAAATACACCGCTAAGTGCTCACGTTATCGCGGGCATAAAGCTGTCCAGCCGGCGAGATAGCAGGCGTAAACCGTGCGGCCACTGCGGCCGCGCGGCGGCGGCGGCGGCCTACTGGACGAGATCAAGTGACCGCCGCCGCCGCCGCTGTTGCGTGTCAGCGGGCGACAGGACCTGTCGGCAGCCGGCCGCACCAGCCGCAGCCGCTGGGTCATGCGAGTTAGACCAGCCAAGTGTCAGGCGCCACGGTGGTGGACACCGACGGACGGTACGGACGTGTCATAAACGTCCTGTTCACAAACGTCTTGTTCACGAACGTCCCGCTCACAAAGGTCCTATTCACAACCATCCTGTTCACAAACGGTAAACAATAGAAGGGTCTGTTTTTTGTTCTCCAATACTTCCCAGTCTGCTATTCTGCCAGAGCAAATGATGGAAGCAGTTCTTGTACCGACCATTATGGACACGTCGGCAGAGCTTGCAGCTAGGCAATGGCTATCACCCAGTTGTCTCATACGGGGTGGTTAGTAGTTCTTAGTTCGTTATTTGGGCTCGAGGATAAGTTTCTAGTGCTACGAGTGAAATACTTGATTCGTTTGTTCTCGAAGAGATTGATTACTATACGGACGCCACGTGTCAGGAACTTTACACATTTACCATCGCCCTAGCCCCAAGTTCTTTCCCGCTTGCTAAGCACCATCAACAACATTGGAGAAGAGGAATACTTCTCAACCCCAGGGGTGCAGCCACGATTTTCTTAGGGGAGGGGGGGGGCAAACAGGAGATGATACTGATGCCGCCATCGACGCGCTTTATGTTTTGCGTGGCGAAAATATCAATGTCTTCTTTGATCTAGTGTATTTGTGGCTGCTAGGAGGGGACGTCCCCCCCCCCCCCCCCCCTTGGCAGCGCCACTGCCCCACACTGTTGGAAGACAACAGTGGTAGCAGTAGTAGTATTTCAAGCCCGGTAAAGATGACTTGTTCCCTTTGGACTATTGTCCTATATCGAAGCATTGCAACACTCACTTAGACAAAGTGAATGCTACCATGATGAGCTACGGCACATCAAACCATCACCAAATGGCTATTTGCAGCCGCTATGTACGAACGAACATTGACCTCTTTTACGCCACATTCGACTGCTGGGTCATATAGAGACGCGAACCTCAAAAGCCGATTGGTCGCGGGTGGACTTGATAATCCATCCGGCTGTAGGATTTAAGCCGCCGCTGTGCACAATACTCTTCAACGCAGAAGATGCGCTTTGGTAATCTCAACATTGACCTAGGGTGGCACGCTTAACGTGTTCGGGGTAGGTCTTGCCCAGGCCCATCTAATGGTAAATTTGCTTCATCTGTGAAGCCTGCGGTTTTATAAAATGGTGGAAGAGATGATCCTCTCCCCGACGGATGAGGGGGATACGCCGGCCACCACAGCTAAAGTTATCTCACCTTCACATTCACACTTCACTGTGTGAAGCAGGCTACTGCCGTCAGGCAGAACTGCAAATCGCATGTGATAAAGATTAGCCCAAGAGTAAGCGCACAAAGCTTACGTACGTAACAGGACAGTAGTTATCGAGATACAATAGGAGTTATCACTTGGCTTCCCTGACTACGACGGCTCTCCACGTGATCTCGTCCCCATTGTTCAAACCTTCGCGGACTGTGCGTGGTCAGACTGGCGATAAACCTCACTTGTTGAATGGCTCACAGGGTCCGATCGTGATCAGGAGTTCAGCATTACACTCACTTTCTCTCCCTCCCCTTCTCTCTCCCCATCCATCTCCAATTCACTCCATCTCTCTCTCTCTCTCTCTCTCTCTCTCTCTCTCTCTCTCTCTCTCTCTCTCTCTCTCTCTCTCTCTCTCTCTCTCTCTCTCTCTCTCTCTCTCTCTCTCTCTCTCTCTCTCTCTCTCTCTCTCTCTCTCTCTCTCTCTCTCTCTCTCTCTCTCTCTCTCTCTCTCTCTCTCTCTCTCTCTCTCTCTCTCTCTCTCTCTCTCTCTCTCTCTCTCTCTCTCTCTCTCTCTCTCTCTCTCTCTCTCTCTCTCTCTCTCTCTCTCTCTCTCTCTCACTTTCTCTCTTTCTACGATGGGGATATATAAATATACACACGTAACGTCCGTGCCGGCAGTTCGTCACGAGCCTGGAATCCCGGCCTGGTATGACGTCTATGGCGCTGCGGCGATAGCAAGACGCGGTCGATACCTGTGGCCGGCTCATGGATCAGCCGCGATGGCGCATTGGAGGATAACTGCGAGCGGGGTAGTCGAGATCGCGCAATGGGCGACAAGTAGCGCAGTGCCCGCCGAAACCACGCCTGAATCTCCATCTCCAATGGTACGTGGGCGAGGGAATTTGTGAGATGATAGGTCGGGAGAGAGAGAGAAAGAGAGAGAGAGAGAGAGAGAGAGAGAGAGAGAGAGAGAGAGAGAGAGAGAGAGAGAGAGAGAGAGAGAGAGAGAGAGAGAGAGAGAGAGAGAGAGAGAGAGAGAGAGAGAGAGAGAGAGAGAGAGAGAGAGAGAGAGAGAGAGAGAGAGAGAGAGAGAAATAGAGAGAGAGAGAGATGCCACTCCAACCGAACTGATATTAACATGCGTGCAATGTTGTAATTTTGGAAAATTCTTGGTTTCCTTATCTAAGCATTTGCGTTCTCATTTTCAAGATTGTAAGTCATTTATTCCTAGTTCTCTGGATTGTATTATTCGCAGAAAATTCCAACTCATTCGAACCTACACGAATTCTCCATATCCCAACAACCAGCTCAAATGTACAACTATGCACGAGTCAGCCATGCAGACAGCTAAGCACCCGCTTCATGGCCGCTCCCGCCCTATCTATGCACCTGCAGCGCAGTTTCTATCGATAAACAGCGGCGCGCAGTTCCTACCGGTAAACGGCGACGCGCAGTTCCTCCGGAACGAGTCGTTGCCAGTGACGTGACGTCATCGACCGTCGACCATCGCGCCGTCCAACAGCACTACCCTCCCCACGTGACGGCCAAACTCAGCGTTGGCTGAAGCTTTCACCATCCAAACAATTATCCACTCCGATAAAATACACTTCTTGCAGTGCCAGGTGTCAAGAGGCACAACGGGGAGGAGGTGCAGTGCCACTTCGACTTCCCATAAGTTCTGCTTCGCTTATGCTAAGCGCATGCTGCTCAGCTGTCACTGCAGGTTTGTCATAGGTACGTCGCACCCCGCATCGTATTTGTTTGGACGCCAGGGCCATACGGCACATGTACCATACATAGCCAGCAATCCCAGCTAGTTATGTTGTTATCCAATGGTGATAAATGTGACAGGGGAGAGGGAGCAGCATGCCCCGTGAGTCTCTAAACTCAAACTCAAACTCAAACTCATTTATTCCGCAGAGGTCCAATTCACATGGTTAGTAAAACGGTTTTTCACAATGCCACGTCGAATACTAAAAGCGATCAAATGGAAAGTAGGTGTACGAGCATATGGTTACCCGTGGCTGAGTATAATATCCATTTCTAGCTCTAGTACTCTTCATTTTGTCAGCCATAGTGGGTCCTTGGCACAGCAACCTGGCAACATAATCGAGGGTAATGCTTATATGCGATTTCAGGTGAGCATGAGAGCTGCAGGATCATTCGAAGATGATGCAGAAGTAGAACGGAAATGAGATGCCAGCAAGATTGGAAGAATGTCAGCTTGCCAGCATGCACAATGGAAGCTGAAGTCTGGATCGCTCTGTACATGTTCTTAATAACATCGAATATGTTGCATACAATGATTCAGGTGGTGCGTGTGTGTGTCCGTGCGTGATTGCCTGATGCAGATGAATTAACAAACAGCCATGCCTTCACGTGCACATTCTCAATTTGTGAAAGATGCTCTGACTACAAGAGTGAGCAGAAGAATCCAAGGCCACAACACAGCTAGATAATTATGGTTTATAATTATGCCCCTACATGACTGACAAGGCAGAAAGGGAATAATTTTCCCAAAACATTGGTGGGTCAAGTCAAGTTTTGTCATGACGTAGGAATTTGCGGGATGTGAGAGGGACACAAAGGCACACGTAATGGTATTCAGTGGGGATGGGTGTAGCCAACAATTTCTAAATATTTCATGAGTGCATAGGCAATGCTTGTGCACTAAAGTGGCCCAAAGCCAACTTAAGAGTTAACATGACTGTATTCAGAACCTGGAAATAAATAGCTCTAATCCACACTCAAAAACATTCGCTTTGTGACAATAATTCCTTCTTCATAATAAAACAACATAAAACAACAAATTCAATTTCAACAACCGGCTCAATTAAGCCCCATTCCTTCTGTAACAGATACTATACAACAATTACCAGTCTCACTTCCTGCTCCAATAATTATCCAAGCATATCCCGCCACAACATTCAGGATATTGATCGATGTATGCACCAGTACCAGGGTACCCACCTCGAGCCGGACAAACAGCAATGATGCAGGGTCTACTTTGCAGCTAAAGGTTGCAGCTAAGACCATGCTCCGAGATGGCTGGGCCGATTCGCATCATTGCCGATTGCCGGGCTTAGACATTCCAAAGCGCCGATGAAATCGCATACGGTGAATCGATTGGTGAAGGTTCCATGCACATCGGTCCGGTCATCTCGAAGCATGGTTTGGCTGCATGTTTTCGCTGTGCACTAGGTGTATGTTCACATGTATATTTAGCATTGTTTGATGTGGTTTCAAGCTTAGATATTGAAAAGCGCTGCTCAAATCGTGCCCAAATCGTGCGGGCCATCAGTGGCATGATAAATAATGCTTAAGGCAATTCGGGTAGTAATTTCAATGTCCAAGATTTGCACTGAGATTGCATGATGAAATATTATTGCGACTATTCAACGAATTATTGGCACAATTGTTCCCTCACAGGCGATATTGGCGCATGCTCTTAGCTCACATCCGGCGCAACAGAGACAAGAATACATGTTGCTTCGGTGCATCCTCTTTACTACCAGGTCATCTGCGAGGAACTTCTTGTGACATGTGGTTCCTGGCTTACCTGATGCGACGCAATGTTTACTCGAACGTAAACATATATAATACCTACCCAGTTCTTAAATATTATGTTTATTACGTTTATATCAAAGGTTCACAAAATGTACCCACCACCTCGCCCTTAAAAAAATGTTCATATTCGAGTTATATACTTCCTTGCCCAATGTGGCCTTGAACAAGAGGTGCAGCCAACAAATATAATGGCATTTGATCCCGACTTATTTCAACTTCCAGGAATAGAGCAGTGATATCAACAGATTTACAATGAAAAAAGCATGGCCTTTCATCTCAGGAGCACTTTAATTAAAAATATATGTTGTTCCTTGAATGCAAAAACAAGACTTTTATTCCTTGGTCTACACTTCATTAGCCTACACTTCATGATTGCGTCAAATACAAAAATATGCACTCGAAATCCAAGACTGAAAAGTACAAATCCAACACTGCGACCAGAGCGCTGCGACCCCCTGCCAAAGTGACTCAAGCCCCACCTCTACCCACCGTCACAGCGCCGCCTCATGCACCAAACGTCAGGAACCCCTCATCACCCACAGCCTGCCCGCTACTCAAATCCCAACCACGCGACGTTCGCACTGTTCCACCTCTGCCGCCAACTGCTGGCCCAGCAGCGTGACGTCACCCCGCCCCTCCCCTCCTCCTGCACGGGCCGCGCTCACGCCACCCGCACCCGTCGGCGGGTCGATGCACGGCGGCCTACGTCGGAGTCGACTATTTCTGGCGTCGAGCACGTGGTGTCGGCTATCGAGAGCTCTGCCGTCTGGCTGCCGCATCCAGCTGGTACGGCTGGTCATTGGCCGTCCATACCCAGCTGATACGACTGGCCATTGACCGTCTACATCCAGCTGGTACGGCTGGTCATTGGCCGTCCACACCCAGCTGGTACGACTGGCCATTGACCGTCTACATCCAGCTGGTACGACTGGCCATTGGCCGCCCACACCCAGCTGGTACGACTGGCCATTGGCCGTCCACACCCAGCTGGTACGACTGGCCATTGGCCGCCCACACCCAGCTGGTACGACTGGCCATTGGCCGTCCACACCCAGCTGGTACGACTGGCCATTGGCCACCCACACCCAGCTGGTGCGACTGGCCATTGGCCGTCTGTGCAGCCAGCTGGTACGACTGGCCATTGGTCGCCCACATCCAGCTGGTACGACTGGCCATTGGCCGTCCACACCCAGCTGGTACGACTGGCCATTGGCCACCCACACCCAGCTGGTGCGACTGGCCATTGGCCGTCTGTGCAGCCAGCTGGTACGACTGGCCATTGGTCGCCCACATCCAGCTGGTACGACTGGCCATTGGCCGTCCACACCCAG
Source organism: Ashinkailepas kermadecensis (assembly GCA_034440615.1). Lineage (NCBI taxonomy): Eukaryota > Metazoa > Arthropoda > Thecostraca > Neolepadidae > Ashinkailepas > Ashinkailepas kermadecensis. The sequence goes on from JAOTOM010002952.1 coordinate 43,421, forward strand.
CTGGTACGACTGGCCATTGGCCACCCACACCCAACTGGTGCGACTGGCCATTGGCCGTCTGTGCAGCCAGCTGGTACGACTGGCCATTGGTCGCCCACATCCAGCTGGTACGACTGGCCATTGGTCGCCCACATACAGCTGGCAGGACTAACCACTGGCCGTGTGTACAGCCGGCAGATAGAGCTCGAATAGAACCCTGCTATCCACCACTCGACACAGGTTGGAATAGAATACAGCTTCAACTGGTCGCAATGTTTGGAATTCCAAACTTTACGTGCAAACGACACCTTTCTGGAGCCTGTTTCGACCTGCTGCAGACAGAGTTTGGACTTCCTGAATTGATTCGCATGAAACGTCACAACATGAAACTACAATAGCTGTTACTTTTCCACCATACTCGATTCCTAGCATCTGGGCCATCACAATCTTGTCAGCCGATGCGGTGTTCATGTGTCAATAGCATCTTTTGCCGGCAGTTTTCCTACCACATGACCAAATTGCTTGAACGCCATCAGGGGTTTTGAGGTCTTCGCCTGATACCATCCGCTCTACGGGAAATACATTACAGGACACTGGTTAACCGAGGCGGTGGACGGTCCAGCAAGAAAACTATTGAGTGGCCGGCATTGCCGGTCATCCAAAGCCAGCATCCAATACTTTCAGAAGTGCCAGCAACTTATTTTAAAGAGCCTACTTAGTTTTGTGTTCCGAGCATTCACACCTGCAAGCCTATAAGAAAATTGCTTGAAATAAGTTCCTCTGAAAAGCGAATTCAATTATCATACAATGTAAACTATCTGACACAATTCCAAGCCACACGACAGGAAGATGTTGAACTTTACACACTAGCAGCTCTGCTCAGGATATAGTTAACCATTCGAATGTAGTTCAGTGTAGGATTACGGAAAGTGTGTGTGTGGGGGGGGGGGGGGGTCACGACCTCTCCCCACGTTCCTGCAGCCGCGTGCTCCACACCGAATAATTTTGTTCTATATTACTGCAACGAACAAGGATGTCACTTGCATGTGCTCTCCTTGTCGAAAGCACAACCTCAGTGATAGGTACGAAAAACATGCACGCTTTGAAATGTCAGTGACAACTACATTTGCCCATACTTCAACTAAGCTACGGGAATATCAATCACACGCCCATGTACTGCGACAAGCCAAACGTTATGCAGAGCAGAGCTCCCCGCGCTGGCCAGGATCCGTCGGGTCGACGGCGGCGGAGCTGGAACTGCGCTCCCATTTGTTTTCAGCAGGGCGGGGCTGGGCATTCTGACCAAGTTTCTATGCACACCCTGCCCCTCCATCGACCCAGCAATCGCCCGACGTCGACGCTCGAGCCCTGTCGGTCGGTCCTAATTGGTCTATGAAAATGAAATGGGGCCGAGGGCTGGGGTGCGGGCTTCCGTCGCTTCAGCACTTGGGTAGTTAACGGAGGGCCCAGCTGTGCTTGCCAACGGTCGGCTGGTGTCTGACCACACCAACGTCAGAGGCACCTCCACTGGAGCGGCTTGCGCCAACGGCCGGCTGGTGTCCGACCACACCAACGTCAGAGGCGCCTCCACTGGAGGGGCTCGCGCCAACGGTCGGCTGGTGTCCGACCACACCAACGTCAGAGGCGCCTCCACTGGAGCGGCTCGCGCCAACGGCCGGCTGGTGTCCGACCACACCAACGTCAGAGGCGCCTCCACTGGAGCGGCTCGCGCCAACGGCTGGCTGGTGTCCGACCACACCAACGTCAGAGGCGCCTCCACTGGAGCGGCTGGTGCCAACGGTCGGCTGGTGTCCGACCACATCAACGTCAGAGGCGCCTCCACTGGAGCGGCTGGTGCCAACGGTCGGCTGGTGTCCGACCACATCAACGTCAGAGGCGCCTCCACTGGAGCGGCTCGCGCCAACGGCTGGCTGGTGTCCACCAACGATCCAGGACGAGACTCCCAGATGGGCCCCTGTGGCTCTTATTAAGCCTTAAAATACTTTATGGCTCGCGCCAACGACCAAGATAGACCTCGGTGGTGTGTGCGTGTGTGCCTTTGGAGTTGTGCACGCTTTGCGTTCGGTGCAGAAGACGTGAACCTTCGAACGAGCAGGCACCCGGCAAACTGTCGTCGACCCGGCTGGACGACGCGTGTCGTGAACCACGCACCCTGCATATCCACTTCCGTCGATACCGTCGGTCGGTCGATTCGCGGGCAACGGCTGCCATGCTGGACGACGCGTCCACACCTACCGGCGTCGGCCGGCTGCCGGAGCATGACTTGTGCGCAGTCACTTGGCGCGGCGACTCGCACACGACACCAACTGGGACACACCAACAAAAACGGCAGCGCTGGCCGACGAGACGGACAGACAGACGGGTGAGTATTTATAACTGGCCCGTCCACAGCCGGCGACCCGACCTCCTCCGTTGACTGTTTGGCTATCTCCACGCGACAAAACCAGCAGCGGCATTGTCAGCATCGCCCAGCTGACACGGCTAACACGCACCGCATGCCCGTGCAACCATTCGTACAGTAACATAAATAGCTCTCCGCGGGTGGCATTGGACTTCGACGGCGGATTTGTCGTGCCACTTGAAGCAAACGGCTATCTGCATACAGTTCTGCATGATTATCCCCCTCCCTCGTGAACGGTGCTTCTAACACGCAGCAGCCGGCGTGAGAGACGGTGTGGAATATTACTTCCTTCCACGCACGGCATACATCCATAGGTGCTTTTCAAGGCCAGTAAGCCAAGAACCGGTACCAAGGCCAGTACCAAGGTACCAAGGCCAGTACCGGTACCAAGGCCAGTAAGCCAACAACCGGCACCCGGACAAATTTAATGTAACTTTCACACCTCTTCTCCCCAAATGCACATTATCTTGCGGAGGAGTAAGGTAAGCTGAACTTTATCAAGGCCGTCTAAACACCTGGCAGCCGGCATCCCCTCCCTGCCGTCAGGATCTTAACGCACGCCTTCACCATAGCGTAATAATCCGCTTAAGGCAAATGTATGCACTTGCTCTGACTTTGGCTGTACAACTCACCAGCTTTAAAGGCGGCACACATGACCTTCATGGTCCGGCACGCCTCTGAGCAAACTGTCTCTCACAGGCGGTGGCGCCTTCCCTAGAGCTGCGTCTAAGCTCTGGCGAGGCCTAGGCCATCCGATCGGAGCCGGACATGGGGGGGGGGGGGGGGGGGGAGCAGCGTGGGGTCTCTGCTCTGCACACACTGTTGATCCTTCAATTACCGAAGCCCTGCATTCGCCCGTGGCAATGCCCACAGCCGCTCAGAAATTACAGTGCTTGAGAACTTACTTTGAGAACAAAAAAGCGCAGGGGCCCGTCACATGCGTCCGCATTAGCCGACAGGTGTGGATGCAGACATACTGAGGCCGTGCTGGGGTGTGTCATGGCGCTGCTAGCCTCTGCCTTTACCTCTGGCGTGGCGTGTGCTGTGGTGTCATGGCTCTGCTGGCCTCTGCCTTTACCTCTGGCGTGGCGGTGCTGTGGTGTCATGGCTCTGCTGGCCTCTGCCTTTACCTCTGACGTGGCGGTGCTGTGGTGTCATGGCTCTGCTGGCCTCTGCCTTTACCTCTGACGTGGCGGTGCTGTGGTGTCATGGCTCTGCTGGCCTCTGCCTTTACCTCTGACGTGGCGATGCTGCTGTGGTGTCATGGCTCTGACTGGCCTTGCCTTTACCTTGCTGGCGGTGCTGGAGTGTCATGGCTCTGCTGGCCTCTGCCTTTACCTCTGACGTGGCGATGCTGCTGTGGTGTCATGGCTCTGCTGGCCTCTGCCTTTACCTCTGACGTGGCGGTGCTGGAGTGTCATGGCTCTGCTGGCCTCTGCCTTTACCTCTGACGTGGCGGTGCTGTGGTGTCATGGCTCTGCTGGCCTCTGCCTTTACCTCTGACGTGGCGGTGCTGTGGTGTCATGGCTCTGCTGGCCTCTGCCTTTACTTCGTACGTGGCGATGCTGCTGGAGTGTCATGGCTCTGCTGGCCTCTGCCTTTACCTCTGACGTGGCGGTGCTGCGGTGTGTCATGGCTCTGCTAGTCTCTGCCTTTTCCTCGGACGTGGCGATGCTAGAGTGTCATGGCTCTGCTGGCCTCTGCCTTTACCTCTGACGTGGCGATGCTGTGGTGTCATGGCTCTGCTGGCCTCTGCCTTTACCTCTGACGTGGCGATGCTGCTGTGGTGTCATGGCTCTGCTAGCCTCTGCTTTTTCCTCTGACGTGGCGGTGCTGTGGTGTGTCATGGCTCTGCTGGCCTCTGCCTTTACCTCTGACGTGGCGATGCTGCTGTGGTGTCATGGCTCTGCTGGCCTCTGCCTTTACCTCTGACGTGGCGGTGCTGGAGTGTCATGACTCTGCTAGCCTCTGCTTTTTCCTCTGACGTGGCGGTGCTGTGGTGTGTCATGGCTCTGCTGGCCTCTGCTTTTACCTCTGGCGTGGTGGTGCCAGACCATAACCGGTGTATGCGCTGGCTTTCGGTGCCGCGTTACCACGAGAGGACATTAATTCGATCGCAGCATCAGCTCTACCACAGGTCAGCCGATTGAAGAAAAATAAACATTTGTTCCTGTGAGAAGTGCTGCCGGCAAAAAGCGCCTGAAGTCGATTTTCTGTGTATATTAGCTACTCATAGGCGCACTTCCTGGCGCATTCTCGCCGTCACGCGCCATCAAGCATGTACGCAAAGCTGAGGCGATATCGAATGCGATACAATTACCAAATTGCACTACTAAAAGCAACAACAAAAACATCATCCCTTCACGGGCCTGAACTCCGGCCGCCAAGATACAAATCAAAAACTTCACTCATTATCGGCCCGGAACGGCGAGAACCGCCTGCGGCACAAGATCTATGGTTAGCTACCCGCGCGCGCCGGAATGTTTCCGCAACCCCCCTTTCTTTGGACAAGGAATCAGAGCACCTCATAAATAATATTGACACACAAATTAGTACGATCAAAGCACACCGGATTCATAATGAAGAGATCAGAATGCGAAACGCGGAAAAAAAGAAGTAAAAGAAGCTAATATGGTTTCAGAAGCGTGACGGTTGAGCTGAATCGAGTCATTCAGATAATCTTTTGTAGCATACATACGTCAGTTGACTTGCTCGCAGCCCATTTACTACCAAAACCTACAAGCTGGTGATTGGGCTACACATGGGTGAAATAATTAAGTGGTATGCATGAAGATAAGATGGTGAGGTCAGGCTGCATTGGGTGTGTAGGATTATACGAGGAAGAAATTCATTTTAAATCGAACGTTATGAGGCAGGATTGAGTTGATGACTCCATAGCATGCTCCCGGCACAGCTTGCTAGCGCAGCTCCAGGCTGAAGTTTCGCCGACGACCGCCAGGGGCTGGTGACGCTGGGACGGTTGACATTCGGGTCGTTTGGATCGTGAACGTAGTGTTTCGTTAAAGCAAAACTACTCAGCATGTGTGTGGCTGCTGTTTTTCCGCAACAGAGCCCGTGACAAGTGGAGCTTGTTGCGTCGACACCGAATTCACCGACCGACGTGGGGAAGTAAAGTTCGACGGACTAGTTTCAGCGGATGGTACAGCGTGCTGTCAATGCATCGACACGGCACCGGGGCGAGACTCTCTCTGTCCGATCTGCCACCAAGCTTCACGGGCCGGAATTGTGAGCTTCGTGTGGAACTCGAGTCCACGTGGTGTTGGCGTGCACCGGGGAGCACCGCGTGGTGTTGGCGTGCAGCGCGGAGCATCACGCAGCCCATGTTCGGACTGTGGGCCCGCTTCGGCGTTGTTCAGGTGGTTCGTGGTCGCACTGGCGGAGGCGACACCGCCGAACTGGATACAATGCTGCACCTCGTGGCCAGACGGGGGGGGGGGGGAGATGCGGCCTCTTTAGGAGGTGACCCAAATGCGAAGGGTGGATCGCTGGTGTCAATGGTGCGCAGGATCACAGTGTCAAGTGTCAAGGGTCAAGGGTGGTCAATTGTCAATGGTCCCACTGTCCTTGAATATCTACCCGGTAATGTTGGACGTTGTCTGTGCCGGCCGATTTGCATCACTAGAAGAAAGAGTGTTCTCCCCGGAACGGGCTCAGTGGCTTCACACGGTGCCTCAGGCGCGAATGCCGGTCGTCTGGTCAGACATCCCCAGCCAAGAGGACAAGTCCCATGTCCTCAGTCTGCCATTGCGACGATTTTGGCGTCTCCTTATCGCCTGACGACGATAAGTTGTCTTTGTCGTCCTACCTATCGTCTGACGCGTACCACTTGAAATAGTGCAATAACTTAACGCCCACCATCCAACCATGAATAGTGCAATCATGAGTAGGAAGGGAGACATTTGTTAACCAGTTCCTTTCTCCAACGATAACTGGGTGCAGGTTCGAAGCATAACGCCATATTATATTGAAACAGGATCTTGTAGGCTTTAGTTCGGAAACATGGGCATGCATTTCCCACTTTCACGGGTCCAACCACTGACGGAGGGAGGTGACGGGGAAGTTCAATCTGATCTGACCAAAAGTAGCGCTCCCTCTTCAGACGTCAATGTTCTTCGGACATCGATGGAAAGGCGCATGACCCCCTTTGGCGCCAGATCAAATGGTGATCTCATACGATTCACACTGGATAACGTTCTCCGAGTAAAGGTTCACAGCACACAGAACGTTGGTACGTGATCACGTTCGCAAAGCACCACCGAATTTTCGTACATGAGCGGCAGCAAAAAAGGACATCAAAATATTCGCTACTTTACGATCTAGTGGACTTTAGAGGTGCATCGACTTGGTTAATTCAACATTTCGAACAGTAGATGTTCGATGGAGTAGCCGGCGGGTATTCGTGCCCGCAGCGTGCACGTGACGTTACTAAGTTTGTTCCAGAAAGAAGACTAGTGATGCAAATCGGCCGGCACAGCCGACAAACGGTGTCGTATCAAGTTGATCTAAGTGTTTTGCCACTAATGCAGGACTTTTGGATTCGATCGCTTAATTAACCTAGGATACAGAAGGTTGCGTGCAATGTGTATCGTGTATTAATTTCCGCACTATGGCGAGGCACCAGCAACTGATTAAGAACATTTTGCATCAAATACAAGAAGGTTAGTGGCGTGAGGCCCGGATTAAGAAACGCACTGTTGAACAACAGTCAACTTTGACAGTGTTGGAATCCAAAAGCCCACAATCGAAAGTTTGATTTGAACCTTCACCTTTAACCTTTCGATTTAACCCTCCATGTTATATCAGAAATATACAGGACAATAAGGATATCAACTATCAAGATATATACAAGCCATAAGGATATCCATTGGCTTGCCTGTGCAAGCCAATGGATATCCTTATGGCTTGTATATATGGCTTCACATGCCTTATGGAGTTCGGACTTAGACCTAAACAACTCAAGAAGCCAGCCTATATACAGACCGACCAGATATATACGATTACGTGGCTACGGATTTCTGACTCGGATTATTACGCATTAGTTTCAATTATCTCAATAATAAGTACAAAGAAGTATATTACCATTGTCTTACCATTGTCTCGTACCGCTATATGTGGCAAACAATAATGCCTATCCTAGAAGTATAGCCTTGGCCAGCTGATCACTAACCTAATTGAAGGCGCCTCCAGTGCGGAGATGCCGAATAGCCCATATCAACGCCAACACGTACGGGCCCTCAATGTGGATCTGTTCACCCTGCTTGGAGAGGGAAGGCAGCGGGTCGGGATGGAGGGGGGGCAGTGCTCCCAGACGCTGTCGGCGACCAGTAGGGACGGGGGAAGCGGATGCAGGGGGCAGGTGAATGGCCGGGGCAGTATTCACAGATGCTGACGGCGGCCAGAAGGGGCAGGGGCAGCGGGTCAGGAGGAGCAGAGGCAGTACTCACAGATGCTGACGGCGGTCAGCAGGGGCAGGGGCAGCTAGCAGGTCAGGAGGAGGGGCAGCGGGTCAGGATGGAGGGGGGGCAGTACTCACAGATGCTGACGGCGGCCAGCAGGGGCAGGGGCAGCGGGTCAGGATGGAGGGGGGGGGGGGCAGTACTCACAGATGCTGACGGCGGCCAGCAGGGGCAGGGGCAGCTAGCAGGTAAGGAGGGGACGGGCAGCGGGTCAGGATAGAGGGGGGCAGTACTCACAGATGCTACGGCGGCCAGCAGGGGCAGCTAGCAGGTCAGGAGGGAGGGTAGCGGGTCAGGATGGAGGGGGGCAGTACTCACAGATGCTGACGGCGGCCAGCAGGGGCAGGGGCAGCTAGCAGGTCAGGAGGGAGGGGCAGCGGGTCAGGATGGAGGGGGGGCAGTACTCACAGATGCTGACGGCGGCCAGCAGGGGCAGGGGCAGCTAGCAGGTCAGGAGGGAGGGGCAGCGGGTCAGGATGGAGGGGGGGCAGTACTCACAGATGCTGACGGCGGCCAGCAGGGGCAGAGGCACCTAGCAGGTCAGGAGGGAGGGGCAGCGGGTCAGGATGGAGGGGGGCAGCACTCACAGATGCTGACGGCGGCCAGCAGCAGGGGCAGGGGCCTAGCAGGTCAGGAGGGGAGGGGCAGCGGGTCAGGATGGGAGGGGGCAGTACTCACAGATGCTGACGGCGGCCAGCAGGGGCAGGGGCAGCTAGCAGGTCAGGAGGGGAGGGGCAGCGGGTCAGGATGGAGGGGGGGCAGTACTCACAGATGCTGACGGCGGCCACAGCAGGGGCAGGGGCAGCTAGCAGGTCAGGAGGGGAGGGGCAGCGGGTCAGGATGGAGAGGGGGCAGTACTCACAGATGCTGACGGCGGCCAGCAGGGGCAGAGGCACCTAGCAGGTCAGGAGGGGAGGGGCAGCGGGTCAGGATGGAGGGGGGCAGTACTCACAGATGCTGACGGCGGCCAGCAGGGGCAGGGGCAGCTAGCAGGTCAGGAGGGAGGGGCAGCGGGTCAGGATGGAGGGGGGGCAGTACTCACAGATGCTGACGGCGGCCAGCAGGGGCAGGGGCACCTAGCAGGTCAGGAGGGGAGGGGCAGCGGGTCAGGATGGAGGGGGGGGGCAGTACTCACAGATGCTGACGGCGGCCAGCAGGGGGCAGGGGCACCTAGCAGGTCAGGAGGGGAGGGGCAGCGGGTCAGGATGGAGGGGGGGCAGTACTCACAGATGCTGACGGCGGCCAGCAGGGGCAGGGGCAGCTAGCAGGTCAGGAGGGGAGGGGCAGCGGGTCAGGATGGAGGGGGGGCAGTACTCACAGATGCTGACGGCGGCCAGCAGGGGCAGGGGCACCTAGCAGGTCAGGAGGGGAGGGGCAGCGGGTCAGGATGGAGGGGGGGCAGTACTCACAGATGCTGACGGCGGCCAGCAGGGGCACTAGAAGGGGTCAGGAAGGGGCACTAGCAGGTCAGGAGGGAGGGGCAGCGGGTCAGGATGGAGGGGGGCAGTACTCACAGATGCTGACGGCGGCCAGCAGGCGTGTGCTCTCGTCCGGCGGCTCGCAGCCCGGGTAGAACGGCGAGCGGGTCAGGATGGAGAGGGGGCAGTACTCACAGATGCTGACGGCGGCCAGCAGGCGGGTGCTCTCGTCCGGCGGCTCGGGTAGAACGGCGAGCGGGTCAGGATGGAGAGGGGGGCAGTACTCACAGATGCTGACGGCGGCCAGCAGGGGCAGCTAGCAGGTCAGGAGGGGAGGGGCAGCGGGTCAGGATGGAGAGGGGGGCAGTACTCACAGATGCTGACGGCGGCCAGCAGGCGGGTGCTCTCGTCCGGCGGCTCGCAGCCCGGGTAGAACGGCTTGAGCGCGTAGATGGCAAACGTGAGTGCGACCACCGTCTGCGAGCACGGCCGCACGATCATGCACTCCACCCAGAGCCGCATGAACGCCAGGAACGGGCCGAACGTCTGCATGATGTAGGCGTAGTCGGCGCCCGTCTTGCTGATCATGCAGCCCAGCTCGGCGTAGCAGTAGGCGCCCACCATGGAGAACACGCCCGACAGCACCCACACGACCAGCGACATGTTGATGCTGCCCGTGTTGGCCAGCACGCCCGTCGGCGAGATGAAGATGCCGGAGCCGATGATGGAGCCCACGATCACCTGCGGCAGGTAGACGTCGGCTGGAGAGCTGCGCAGTATGAGGCGGCAACTGAAGGAAGATGCAACTGATGGGTGGGTGATCAGACTGGTATGAAATTTAACGGATCACGCCTCCACCAAATGGAGGTATGAATGGAACCGTATTGTTGACATGTGGTATTTGAGCAACACCTAACCTTGTCGGCTCTTTTTTACTTGCCGGAAGTTCTGAGAATAAAAATGTGATCCTCATTGACTGTAAGCCATAAATCAAACGTACATAAACATAATGTAGAATCACGCCATCGACGAGATACACAGACTGCGAAGCCGATGTTCAAGAGGGCGGAGTGTTTACCCCGTAACCGGAAGATCTCGGGGTCAAATGTCTTAGCTTGGGCTTTCAGTATCATTGTGATCCCATGACGCGGAAGAGTGGCGACGTTCATTGTCTGCACAGCTGCACAGCCACAGGGGTCGCAAGAACAATTCCCGGATGTCTCTTCCACATGCGAATACTTAGAAAGCTAGTCAGGACTGGACACCCCATTTGAATGCAGAGCTGTAATGGACCGGCTGAAGCTGCATTACGCTTCAAAGCGACACAGGAGTTACAAAGACAGATGACGTTGCATGAGCGATGGACGGGGGAATGTCACGTCGTTTATCATACAGGATCTCGTGATTATTGCACAGACATTTGAAAAGGATGATGTTAGTTCCCGCTGCCTTGCATGAATGCTGTATTGTTATATTGTTCTGGTATTGCTGGCATGCGAGATCGCGGTCTAAGCGTGTGCAACAAGAGGTTAAATAATTAAACGGAATGGAGATGAGATTTTGGTTGACAAAGTTTCGGTGACGAAACATTCAGGTAGCGGTAGCATGAATCGGAGCGCTGTTTGTATCCTGACGGCATGCGGTGGGAAACAGGGGAACGTGAGTCATGACCTGGCCTGCAGGTCATGACTCGCAATTGCGTCGGTGGAAGATATCAAGAACACTATACAAAATAATGTCTGGCAATTCATTACTCGCAGCTGTCAAGACTGTGTGTCGATCGGCGAGGACGAAACGAGTCGCACACTCTAACTGAGAATACTACACCGCCTGGTGGAAATTACGGCTGGATCGAACGCTTTTGCCTACAAGACCCAAAACAAAACCACGGGAAGTAACAAACTAGCCGAAAAATGTAGATGCACTCCGAAGGCCAACCGTAACGTTCAATACTTCAAAAACCATGTGCTAACTAATGCAGGGAACGTTTCAGCCCTATCCCATTTCCGCCAGCCGGAAGAACGGTGTGCGTGGCTGACTGTAATAGCGATCCAGCGCGCCGCTATCGATCACAACTTGTCGCTTATGGATGCATCGATCGGGGCACTTAGCCCGGTCACATGTGCCATCGTTCTGTAACACGACCGGTGTCGTGTGCCTGCACTCACACACCTAATGATACCCGAGCGTATTCGCGGCATCGCGGTTACCGGCCGAACTGCCAACATCGTGTCCGACCTCGCGAGCCGCCACGAACCGCCAACATCGTGTCCGACTTCGCGAGCCGCCACGAACGTGCATCTCAAATACGGACAACACGCGGGCCGACATTGCCGAGAAGGCAGCCCAAGGTCAGCCCAAGGTCAGCCCAAGGTCAGCCCCAGGTCAGCCTTAGGTCAGTCCTACACCTGAGCCCGGTGCGCGCCGCGCCCGCTTCAGGCTGCACGGACGACTGGCCGGCGTCAGACGTCCGTGAAATCGTCCGCGCACGTCCGGCTGGAAGCGCGCGGTGTACGTCGGCGACTTTCGAGCGCCAGGTCACGTCCGTGTGACGTTCGTCTGACGTCCGTGTGACGTTCGTCTGGTGTCCGTGTGACGTTCGTCTGACGTCCGTGTGACGTTCGTCTGACGTCCATGTGACGTTCGTCTGGCGTCCGTGTGACGTTCGTCTGGCGTCCGTGTGACGTTCGTCTGGCGTCCGTGTGACGTTCGTCTGACATCCGTGTGACGTTCGTCTGACGTCCGTGTGACGTTCGTCTGACGTCCGTGTGACGTTCGTCTGACGTCCGTGTGACGTTCGTCTGACTCGTGTGACGTTCGTCTGGCGTCCGTGTGACGTTCGTCTGACGTCCGTGTGACGTTCGTCTGACGTCCGTGTGACGTTCGTCTGACGTTCGTCTGGCGTCCGTCTGGTGTCCGTGTGACGTTCGTCTGGTGTCCGTGTGACGTTCGTCTGACGTCCGTGTGACGTTCGTCTGACGTCCGTGTGACGTTCGTCTGACGTCCGTGTGACGTTCGTCTGACGTCCGTGTGACGTTCGTCTGACGTCCGTGTGACGTTCGTCTGACGTCCGTGTGACGTTCGTCTGACGTCCGTGTGACGTTCGTCTGACGTCCGTGTGACGTTCGTCTGACGTCCGTGTGACGTTCGTCTGACGTCCGTGTGACGTTCGTCTGACGTCCATGTGACGTTCGTCTGGCGTCCGTGTGACGTTCGTCTGGCGTCCGTGTGACGTTCGTCTGGTGTCCGTGTGACGTTCGTCTGGTGTCCGTGTGACGTTCGTCTGGCGTCCGTGTGACGTTCGTCTGACGTCCGTGTGACGTTCGTCTGGCGTCCGTGTGACGTTCGTCTGACGTCCGTGTGACGTTCGTCTGACGTCCGTGTGACGTTCGTCTGACGTCCGTGTGACGTTCGTCTGACGTCCGTGTGACGTTCGTCTGACGTCCGTGTGACGTTCGTCTGACATCCGTGTGACGTTCGTCTGACGTCCGTGTGACGTTCGTCTGACGTCCATGTGCGTTCGTCTGGCGTTCGTGTGACGTTCGTCTGGCGTCCGTGTGACGTTCGTCTGGTGTCCGTGTGACGTTCGTCTGACATCCGTGTGACGTTCGTCTGACGTCCGTGTGACGTTCGTCTGGTGTCCGTGTGACGTCCGTCTGACGTCCGTGTGACGTTCGTCTGACGTCCGTGTGACGTTCGTCTGACGTCCGTGTGACGTTCGTCTGACGTCCGTGTGACGTTCGTCTGACGTCCGTGTGACGTTCGTCTGGCGTCCGTGTGACGTTCGTCTGACGTCCGTGTGACGTTCGTCTGGCGTCCGTGTGACGTTCGTCTGACGTTCGTCTGACGTCCGTGTGACGTTCGTCTGGTGTTCGTCTGACGTCTGTCGGACGTCCGCTTAAAAGTGTTGGGGGGGGGGGGGGGGGGGGGGGGTAGGCCTGGCCAGTAAAAAGTGTGATTTGTCTTGACTTCAGCAAAACTTCTAGTAGCGCAAAATGTCACCCGTTGGGCCACAAAACGTCCATCGAGAGCTTAGGCGGACGGAGTGGAGTGTCTTTGATTATAGACTCTTTTTCCATTCCGCTTTAGAGGTACATTCGACGGCCGTACCACTGAAACGGGCCCGGTGTACAACGGACACGCCCGGCTACATCGAATTCCGACGGCACTACGGTACTTTCAAGGGGCCCGAGCTGGCCATAAACCATCGCCAAAACATACCGCCGCCAACGGCGACAAAGCGGGCGGACGACCTCGTTCACTCACCGTGATGCCGTTGAGCAGGCTCATCTTGGCCTCCAGCTTGATGCCCTTCTCGGCGGGGGCGTCATCGTCCTTCTTGCCGTTGGCCATCGCGTCTGCGAGCGGCACCTCCCCATACTGTCCCCTCTTCCCCTCGGCCATCGCGCCTGCTGCAACGACGACCGACGACGACGACCGACGAGCGACGACGACGACGCCTCCTGCCGCAGGGAACGACGACCGCGCGCGCGGCCGACTGAGGCGGTGCGACGGCGCCGCCGCCGCCGGTCGCCGCGTCGGATCGATGAAGGCGGGTGACGTCACCCCGGCGCGTCGGTGACGTCACCGACCCGGCCAGGGGAGGTCCCCATTGGTGGGGAGAGTGTGGGCGGGGCGCGAGCGTGAGCGGCGGGAGGGAGCATGCGCGGACGGCCGCCAGCGCCGCCCACCGGCGCGGGCAGGTGTGCGGCGGCCGTCCCGGTCCGGATACGTCCGGAATATTCCGGCTGGCCAGTGCAACCGGGCCCGAGTGAAGCCGATGCCTTCGGGCGCACCGCTACAGAGAATGTCGCAGGAGCGCAGGCCGACCGGAATATGGGCCGGCATCTGTCCGCTGCGGCCGGCTGTGTCGCCGGCGGTCGGCGCGTGCCACGTGCAGACAGCGTGCACCGGCAGCGTACGACCGTGACGTCAGCAGGTGCTGACCAATCACCTGCCCTGGTGCCGACGATGCTCACAGCCGACGAAGCCTGTGCAATACCGGTCTAGCAGGTCGATTGGGGTCCAGCTGCCGATAATTTCGTCAGCTTTTGCATCATCCGTTCCTGAAGTCGGTAGGCGCGTGGGTGTGGGCGCGCCCGATTTCCGACCTAAAGGTCTTGAGTTGGAAATCAAGTGCCCGCAGGGTTTTGGGCCATCCGTGATTGGAATGAGGAATTAATAACGGTAGATAACTTTCGCGGTAGAATGTAGCGCCAAAGAATAGACTATTCCTTTTCTCATTATTCATGCAAAGCGGAGCTTCACTGCATTGCTCAGGAGGTAGATGGGGATTAAATAATTCCATGGATGGGAGAACACTTGTCTGGACGGGCACCACTGGGAAATCATTGGAAGAACACTTTTATTAAAAATTTTTAGTGGCAGGGGGAGGGGGTCGTAAACATATTTTTTTGGAGCCAACGCCATTACGAAGGTGTTGCACGGAAAGCATCGATTTAAAGTGACCTACACACACCTTGAATATGCTGAACGTTCCCACGGCACTATCTATCTACCACCTAATTGGGCAGTACCCGGACATTCATTAGCCGTAGAGTGGAGAGTATGAGCTCAAGACGTCAAATCCAGCTATGACGTCAAAAGCCGTCAACAACATTACACGTAAAGTGACGAAATTAGAAAAAAGCAGTTATTAATAACGCCATTCCATAATAATAATGCCACATTGGGCATTGTAAACCACAGGATGCACTAATGTAGTTAAATGCAGTCATATTTAATATGACGTCAATTCAGGGTGTCAAAACGTCGCTCGATGAGGTACAAACAAACTTCTGTTAGGTGATGGCTCCCATGCAAATTTCGGAGTTTCAGGGCACTGTAAGCGGGCGTCACTCGACACACCTCCCAACCACGACGACCCGTTCATATTTTGATGGGCAATGGCAAAAAAACCCTGATCTTTTGTGAACCGAATGAAAGCTTAATTTGCGCCAGGTTGTCAAATATTTACGTATCCTTAATACATCAACGGTGGTGCTACTGTCAAACGGCAAACAGCGAGCCAGCTGCACTTTGTAGACAATTTGTTCCCAACGTGGAGACGCGTGATTTACTCGAGCAATTTCAGGTATGATCTACCGATTACAATGCCAAATTTGCATTAACAAGACTACAAAACAAAGCGAGGGAACTGCCCCTTCGCCATGTCCCGGGTGAGTAAGCGGACTGAGTACGGCGGTGATGTCACCAGAGCTACGTTGAACTGAACCAAATGCCTTCCTGACACTCCTACGACATCCGTATTTTACACGGGGACATAGCCAAGCGGTAGCCAATTTCGAACCACAGCGATCTTTAGCAATTATAGTCAACAGAATCGGACAGATGCCGAATGTGTGTCCACGGCTAGGAGCCACGCGACTTCCTCTCGCCCCTTCGGAATGAGAGCCCGACAATTCCTTTGAGTCGGAGAAGAGTCCGGCCTCTTTGACGCCAAATTTGACTTGCAATTAGTTGGTTGGTTATTGGTTTTACGACACGTCGACCGTTGAGTCATATAGCGTCGCCAATCTCTCACGCCGATTGGTCGCGGGCGAAGAGTAGAGACAGGTGAGACTCGAACCCACAATATTTCGATTGTGAGACGAGCATCTTACCCCTAGACCACTCGTCCCCGACTTGCAACTAGTGTGACGACGATCATGACTGAGCTGCACGGCAGGATGTATCCTACTGCTGACCATCGTCCAGTTGGTGAGACGGCAGAAGCACCAGACGGTAGCTGAATCGCGAATCGATGGACTCAGGCGAAGCTAGTTCTCCTAAAGGACAGAGCTCAGGTGAAGGGCCACATATAAAGTTGAGCCTTCCAAGATTAAAAAGTAGGAAAAAAACGAATATGGCATGGGAAGCTGTATGGCACGAGTGATGCGTTAGGATTGGCACGGCACTCACATTTCTACTTAAACTGCCAAATGTACCTGATATTTGGCATCAAAGGTGAGCGCTTTCGCAGCGAACAGGATCGCAGCAGCAGGGGCGGCGGATTAGGGGGTCAGTTGACCCCCTGCTAAAATTGTGGGTTATCAAGACTATCTTTTTGACCTCCCATTTCTGTGCTGACCCATTAGGACAGGGGGCCAAGCGAACCTTCGTAGACGTAATTTTCATGGCAACAACACCACATTTTACTCTCACATCAATCTTCATTTCAATCCAGCGTTTTATGAGATATGCTTTATTACTAACCATACAATATGTGCCCTAGTAGAACATTCCATACGGCATTAACATGATAGTAAAATAATGCCGCATTAACCGGTGTCAATAAAGAAAATGTCGCATGCCTTGCTGATACTTTCCTATGATGGCGTATTAAAAACTTCGGATGAGGGTCCTACATAAAACTACACCGGCGACGAAGCGGAGGCAAACAACGCACCCAACTCTAAATGTATTTCAGTTGCGAACGTAGTCACGAACATTAATATGGACTAAATGTATTTATTTAACATAAACCATGGCATGCTCTGTTCTCACGGAAAATTAGTGGGTACTTCATTACCTACCAATGTGCGAACGAAGAATCTTATCTAGTTGAATGGGCATTTTCCCCCTTAACTTGCAGGTTCCTGCGAACGGGAGTATTGCTCCCATTCAACATGGACCAATGATAATTATGCAAATATTACCGTTTGGAGAAAAGCATGCCTAATCCATGTGTTAAGTGTTTCAGTAGCATGAACATAAGCTCTTCGGGCATAAGCAGTGCTATTTCATGTTGGAGAACAGGCTGAATACATATTTTGCTCACACAATTATTTCGTTTATTATTGCCCAACTTAAAGTTACCCATTGTTTCCCTTTAAAACAGCTTGGCAATTCATCTTATGATATCAAAAAGATTCCAAATGTTGTTAGTGGTGCTCAGATAAAAGGCAGGATTGATTTACTGCAGTGTGAAGCTTAAATGCACTGGAATTTACCTGAACATGAAATAAATATTAACAAAGTAACTATGTTCGTCATCGACACTGTCATTATTACTGTTATGATGTATTATGCTCTGCTCATAAGTTAGCCAACACTCGTAATAGAAGGCACCTGGAAAGGAAAAGAAGATATTCACTATAATTCTTGAAATACAGTGGTGTAATATTGCATTATACAAATACGACAAGTAATAAACGAATGATGCCTCAATGGCATTACAATCCTTGGCCAGACATAATTTACACGTACATTTTTACTTCCTTTTTCGATAATCCCGAACACAAAGTGTTTGTTGCGAAAATCATGATTTAACACGCGCCCTGGAGGGCCTCTGAAAATTACGCGCACTGGAGGGGGGAGGGGGATTCCGCCCCTCCCCCCTAAGATCTCGGCTCCTATTAAAGCTGGAGGCACGAAATTCGCAGGGTGGATGGGTACGGTAGCGAACTCTATTGTGTGCAAATTTCATTACCCTAGGTTAATATCTTCAAGGTCAAATGAGGTCACATTTGTCAAAATTATCCTGTTTTGCGTGGCTTGTCTTGCTATTGTTATGGATCGCTGTCATTGTGTTTAAATGCTCAAGAAATGGGCATCAATGATGTTTTGGACATTATTAATGATGCAATACAGATGCTAGACCCGACATTTGACCTCAGATCACATATATAGCAGCACTTTATCAGGTCAGTTACCTGTTCCAGTTACCGGAACCGGACCGTCCGCCCGACTGCTCCGTCGGGCAGCTCGGCGCAATCGGCTTCGCCAAGAAAGGAGTGAAGTACATGAATAAAGTATGGAAACGCAATGACAAACAGTAGTGCATTTATGACAGCATTCCAGTTGACCAAGTTTGGTTCCATTAACCTGTCATGAACTTGATCTGACTTGACCTCGGTGACCTAACATGACCTTGAAACTATACAGCATATCAATATATATCAAACAAGTCGCTAGTGTTGCCAAGAACACGTCCCTTTTGCGAATATACGGGAAGCGCATCAACGCCGATTTTTGTGGTCTGGCGGTATGAATTTTTTTACTTTAACGGCCCCTAACTCGAAAAAAAATCAGCGGATTTCCATTTTCCTTGCTTTAAACGACGCGCCGGTCATTTCTAAGCAGGTACGCAGAAAATCGTGTATATCGACCGGTAAAATCTGCAGTTATGTACGAAAAACCGGAGGGGTGGGCGGATTTCGCCCCACCCCCTGCAGTGCGCGTGATAATATTTCATGCCGTTTTTTGCTTGTATATTTTAAATGTGCCCTACAGTTTAAATTCGGTATCCATTTTGCCTCTCAATTCATGTTTTAATTACATAACATGTTGTTGCTTATAATTTGTATGTGGTCTTTTCACCAGTCTGTGGATATATCCAATATACTAACAGTCATGTGATTTACAGAATCAAACACGATTATAAAATAATAGCACAATCTTGATGTGGGTGAGGGACTTCATGATGAATGTGACTAACCGGACTTATTCTGCCATACATGCGGATTTGGAAAATGAGCTAATGGCAAGGTTGTTGTGTCATGACAATGATTGGGATGTCTTAAATACCCGATGGCATATGGACAATGCATGTTCGTGGGACCGTGGAAAATGCACATACACAGAAAACAGTTATTATGCGCCGACCATATATGTGAATAGGACGCATTACATGACCGCGGAGATATCGAGTGCGCAAAACATGAATGCTGCTACGGTATCGAAAAGCCATCACGGAGCAGAATGATCCGGTTCTTTATTTCACATACTCCCAGCATGGTTCTGTTTTTGCGTATATGGTAAGCCGAACTTCTTGGCTGAACGCCAACATCACCCCATTGCTATATCAAACGGTGTCGCCACCGTGGATGATGTGAGGGACCCAGTATCCCATTCATTTTCCGGTCGAGATCGTTCCCCGCAGTTGAGGAAGACCCTCCCTCTCCGACTTAACACTTCCCATAATTTAGACCAGGGTGTCGTTCTATGAAGTCGATTGCTAGAGCCCAGGGACTGATCCGTGGGCGTAACTAGGATTTCCTTCAGATGGGGGAGGGGGGCTACGAGCTCCTTGTATTTCGACCACCATATCCATTGTCACAATCGTAATATCTTCGAGCTTAACCTTCGCACCAGTCGAAAATCCGTGGCTCGGCCGCTGGCCCAGTCATAATTTCACTGTAAATTCAATCACCAATGATTAGCGTGCTGGCAATGCTCCGAAAGGCCGACAAGGCAGTTCGCCTAGCTTGCCCGACGGGCTGATACTCGCACCCCGAGACGGGGTGCGAGGATCTGACCGGAATGACTGAATGGGTTAACAGTTCTCTTACCCGAACACCTACCTTTGCATGCATCCTGCATCACGTTCAGCGAGTAAATAACACAAAGTTGGAGCTCTCAAATAATATAGAGCTGTTCATTAATAAATGTGTCATGGCGTTTATCAGAAAATTCACCGGAAACCTTAAAATGAGCTTTAATCATGAAATGAACATTTCTGTGGGCGATATAGGTACTCCATTCAATAAGGTGTTTGGGAAACAGCACACATAGTGTTCGCAATTACCAACACCAACATTGTCCTGTTCTGAACACCACACACCATTTCAAAAGAATTGTCTGCCTTAAAGTTGTTGTTCAGAAGTGGTAAGATAATTTCCTTCGAAAGGAATTGTTTGAATATAGATAGCTTTTTCATCTTGCATTCTGCAAACAGGGTGCACAGACTGGTTCGGCCATGCAGAAGCAAAGGTGGAGCCATTCGTTGCATATTTTAGGTGTTCGTGTAACCACCGCCCACTGCCTACCTAAATACAGCAACAAGTATTTGTTTATCTTAAGCGTGGTGTGGCACTTCAAGAAAAGTAAACATGATACAAGCATGTTTCTGACACGATTCAGGCGATGTGAGCATTCATTTCCATGAGAAATGTGACTGGAATTTGTGATTTTTTTTCTTTAAATTTCTTCTAAATATCACTGTTTAAAAAAGTATTTGGTCTGAAAAAAAGGCTTCACTAAGAAAAATATATCATAATTATCATATATTTATGTAGTAATCTCATATATTACCCTTTTAACATCATTATTCCATGTTTGTGTACGGTTTGTTACACCTTGATACTCTCCTACCACATACATTGATACTCGTGGCACACGTCTCTGGTTTCCTTTTTTGTTAGTTTCTCGTAACTCGGCAGTGACAATGTGCTGCCTCGTCTAATCACGCCTTTAAAGATGGCGGCCGCGCAGGGGGGGCGGCTGGATGAGAGCAGGACCGAGTGCTGACATGATACATAATGGAAAAGTTGAGTTTTTAAATCCAAGCAATCTGTGCTTAAGGAATATGATACTCTTGCAAATGCGACCAAAGGCATATCCGGTAATTTAAGTGTCCAGCACGGTATGCAAAGTGATATCAAGATGGGCCACATCCTCTTGCAATCACATCCTTTACATCCCTGTGGATTTAACACGATCAAAATAATATGATCAACACGTGTTCATTATTTCCCGTGTATTATCATCAGCATCCATTAATAACTGAACCCGCTTTTATAAATAACATCAGAATGCAACAACTGAACACTGCGCACATTCACACACGCTAAATGACCAAACCTGGTCGATGCGCCCTAAAACTCAAATAACCAACCAATCACATTCACCCACACCAGCTCAGCTGAAATAGTATCGCAAAAGGCTGCATACATACTATGAGTGTGGCTATCATATCGGAAACAAAATTCACTTTTCGAGAAACATTCGAAAAATTGCCGCACATGGGCCGTGAACGGAACTGTTGAAAACAATTCTGCTGGCTTCCACCAAAATGAGACATGCCAGAGCCAATATCGCTGGTAGATCTCGCTGGTACTGGGATGGAAAACCTGCTAGATGCATGAACTTGGGAAAACCACAGATGAATGATCACCGGAATACATAGCTTGCGAAAGAAGCGCCTAGTATTTAGTATGTTTTCTTCACGACCATAGTTGTGGGACAACTGTTCCAAAACAACAGATGGCAACAACTGGCGCCACAGTTGTTCTCGAGAGCAGAAATCGGGGATAGCCAGGATTTGGATTGCAATATTTTCAAGGATCGCAGAGGGGATGCAATGGTTTTCTGAGAAGAGGATTGTTCTGATTTTTCGCAACCCACTTCTCGGAGCGGTCACAGGAGGCTGTTTGTGACCGCCGGCGCCTCATGTGACTGGTACACGTCAGCAAATAAGGTCAGGCCCTGTCGCCGTTTATGTCATTTAGTTACCATTTATCTGGAAAGACTGTGGATTGGACTATAATCATTTTGTATCTTTTAGCCTGGGAGTAATGGCGCGCGACATTTCTCTAGCAAGTTTAAGAACGTTTGAAGTGACGGGGCAGTCCTTTTTGTTTTTAAATGTAGTCCGAATTATTGCCGGAGTTGCTTTATGGAATATGGCCCTTTTGCTAAGCAGAGCTTGTTGCGTGAATCTTGACCCAATCCATTAATTCCAGTTCGAAGGCTGAACTTTGACAGAGCTTGACGTGCCGTCAACGCACCGACACGGTCGTAGGTCGTACCGGCTTTATAGGGTCAGTTCCCAGCTGACGCGGCCTGGGGCTAAACGCGAGCACGTGATGCGACTCGAAGCTCGTCTTGCCAGGAAAGGGGAGACCAATTCCGACATGGGGGAAATTGGTGAAGAAGCGCCCTCAGAGCTGCAGCAGAACACACGATGACCAGTCTACACGTACGCAGTGGCGACTAAACACACAGTTTCCTAAGTCACAGCCAAGATGGCCGCCCGATCCTCGAGGCCTTCGTCGTTCGTGCAACAGCCAGCACAGTGCTGCCACCTGAAGCAACCCAATTCCGAGCGGCGGCGTCGCCACCTACATCCTCGCCGCCGACCGGTACCCGAGCAGGAGGAAGCAGTGATTGAACACTTGACGCACAGCTCGCAGCAGGTGAACACGTGCGTGAAGAGCATCCACCAGGTGGTCCTTTGGTGGCTGCAACAGAACAACGAGCAATATAACTCACCAAGTCTGGATACACCTAATACACCTAAAATCATGGTCAAAATCGCCGCCAGTACCCATGGTCTGTCATATCTAATTCCCGAACCGGGATCAAATAGATGGATGCCATGACCACCAATGCAGGCCTGTCATGCTACAATCTGCAATTCAAACAAAAGAAGCGTGTATGACTCAGCGAATTCCTGTTATTTATATGCAAGGCAGCATCACACATCTGTATAGAATACGTTTGATGTGCCCACCAGGAATTAGACGTGATGACTGAATTTAATCATTCTTCCAACATTTCCTTCTATTTAGTTAGCTTCGTGGACATTTTTTTCACGACAGCGCTTCAACATCTACTGAACATCCACATAACACTGCCACATAAACTAATCAATTGAATAATGAGTCCAATGTAGCACAACCAACATAGCTGCTGCAGAATACTCCACAACAACCAGCATGACCACCAGGCCAGCGCCTACAAACGCTGCAGGCTACACACGCTGTAGGCTACAAACTGTACCATTTGCCGGCAGCCTTACCGTGAGCACCCGGGTGCGGCTGTAGTAGCGACTGAAGGTGCCGCTCAGCGACGAAACGAACGCGCAGATGCGGTGCAGGCCGGGCCGACCGTCCAGGGCGCCGCGCGAGCACGTGTCCAGCAGGGCGGGGAACGGCAGCAGGTGGCACCAGGCCAGCTGCCACTCGTGCTGGGGGCGGAGCCGACCCGGTTGGCTGTTGTTTCTCCAGTACAGAACAGACAGACGACTGGCGACTGGTGATGGCCGTGGGCAGAGTGTGGAGCCGAGCCGCTCATCGGAGACGCGGCCGACGTGCACGGGAGCCTGCTCACACTGGACTCTGACACTAGATACACATAACACTCCGAACTCAATAGCGGCACAGTTTTAACACTGAACCCACCCAAAGGTATACTGATCGCTGCAGTGGCATACTGCATGCAACTGGACCCAACGATGACACTGTACAAGTGACCAAAAAATGACAAACTACATGCGGTTGAATCCCCAATGGTGGCATCCTGCATACAGCCGACCCCAACCACCGTACGGGCGACCCAGGCTGACAAGACCTGCTTTAGTCCACCGACCCGGCAGCGGCACACCCGGCGAGCCTGACCTCGGTCACCAGATGGTCCAGCACGCGGCTCGAGGTGGCCAGGTCCGACAGCCGCGGGTAGACGCCGGCCGCCACCCCGGCGTCGAACCTGTCCAGCAGGCTCTGCAGTCGGGAGTAGTTGTAGAGGGCGAACACAGCCCGGTCTGAGGACACGCGGCGCGGCGGCCGGGTCAGTCTCCGCGCGGAGCACGCGCGGAACACAGCCGCCCAGCGTCCCCAGGCGTCCCCGGCGAGCCCAGCGTCCCCAGGCCGCGACACACGATCGGCCGTCGCCGGTAGACGGCGGTAGAAGTGCGGCCGCGGCCGCTGTAGGTGGCGCCACGTGTTTCGGCGCCGCAAGAACCACCACGAAAATCAACGGTCACAGACCAGACTCAGGTTCGTCGAGGTGGAACTATCGCATCAGTATTCTAGCACGCTGTAGTACTGATTTGGCTTCGCCAGAGGCCACGCACCGTGGCACCAGTCTCATGGCCGGACAAAAGACCAGCTTGCTTGGCGTCGAGCGGGCAAACCAAAAACCACCGCAAACCCGTGGATTGGCGATCAGGTCCTAGTCGCATGCTGATCATATCCTGGACATTTAATGTACATAACTTGAAGAAATTTCACCATATCCGTTTTCCAATAAGGAATCACGTAAGTAGATTTCAGTAGGCTACTAAGTCACTTCACGGGCAAAATATTTGGGAAAACATGCGTTATTTTTTCCTCGATGCAGTTCGGGCAGAGTGGTCCGTCGCCCGCCTGCCGGACAGTGGGGGCCAGTCCCCAACACTCGCCCACCTGCTGACCCACGGGCCTCGGTGGGCTGCAGGTGGAGGCGACACGGCGAGCCGGCAGACACCGACAGCAGCTCGTGTGTGACGGCCGCCCGCGCCAGCTCTGCCGCCCGCTCCGGCCCGCAGCGGCGTCGACTGTGACAAGCAGCCAGCAGCGCGCGCTCGCGCCGCCTGGCGGCAGCAAAACGCACACATCTGGCCGCGTGCACACTCCACTCGTGCTGCATTCTGTCATCACGAACAACGGGTCCCAGTGGGCACAACCGTGATTGGCGAAGGTAAAATTGCACATCCACCTCAATGTGTACTTTTCCGCGATATATATATATATATATATATATATATATATATATATATATATATATATATATATATATATATATATATATATATTTATATATCGTTATGTTCCTTCCCATTCTTTCGAGCTTTTGGCTATTTATTTTGATTGCAATAACTGTTACATCATGTACAACCGCCACACAACTCAGCTCAGCAGCGTGTAGCCGTGTGTACCTGATGTATTCCGCCGTCGTCACGTCCACCTCCTTCCTGCCGGTCTCGGCGTTCAGCACCGGCCCGACGCCGACGCCGACGCGACAGAGCGGCGGGTGCGTGTGGTGAGCTGCGGCGGTGACGTGCGGCGCAGCATCCCCGACCGTCGGCCGGTCGCCGGGCGGCAGCGCCTGCTGCGGGCCGGCGGCCGGACGGACCGTCACGGCGTCCGACGCCGTGTCGCCGGCCGGCGCCGCCCCCGGCAGCCGGCGGCCGGTCACGGTCAGCAGGCGTGACGTCACGTCGCGCACCAGGCGGCGCCGCTCGCCGGTCAGGCACTCGGCGGTCGCGCCGTCGCCGCCGAAGGCGTCCGACGGCAGCACCGCCGACTGTGGAGGTGTCAAAGTCAAAGTCATGCGTTCGGGTGTGTGGTCGATGTAGCCGCCACGCCTGCTGTTGCGCCATCGCATGCCAAACACGGAGCCGAAGTTGAAGAACGTCGAGTTCGTTGACGACACATTCGTCTGCGAGGCCGCGTAGCGTCGCCAACCGCCCACGCCGATCGGTCGCTGGTGGAGGCGGTGATTCCGCCGGTTTCGGGATTCGAACCCACGATCTACGACTAAGAGCCTAAGCCTTATCGAAGCTAAGCCTTATCGAAAATAAATCGAATTACTGGAATCGCAATGAAAACTAATCCGCGGTGCTGGAAGTCGAAAAATATGTTGTGAAAAATAGCGGCTGAGCTGAAAATTCTACAGGAAAACCAGATAACTTTATTATTTTGTAATGTCATCTCATGAGCCTGCATGCAACAGGGTAGGCTGCAAGTGAAGACGTATATAATTATGGCTCATGGTACAACGACGTGTCCGTTCAATTACCCATTCGGGAAATTTTAGCATAGAAAGGAAGAAGCAGACAATTATTTGTGATAGTGAGTAACAGGAGTGAATTTTCAGCTTCAACTTCATTTGCAACAGTGTACGATTGATTGCAGCAAAACTGACAGAACAATAATAACTTGGTGAGCACAGCTTCGATAAACACGGAACTAACATGTGCAATGAGCAGACATGACTAATTTTCTGATAGTGTGGGCCAGAACATCTGCTGACTCGCTGTTTGTAGTAGCAAAATAAGAGCAATTGCTACATGCATGAAATACTTTTGGTGTATCGGAACACACACACAGCGAATCCCAGTTTAATAATGCTGGTTGGGTGGCAAGAGTGAAAGGCTATAGGTGCCAAAACATAAAAAAGTAGTATAGCCAGGGGTTTTATGAGGGGATGAATGATGGACGAAATGGGCGCAGATCACAGATATATACTCTCACATGTTAATACCATTAGCCCAAGCTATTAGCATACAAGGCATATTTCTGATGCAGTGGTAGAGGTTCCAGGCACCACCTGGTCCCTCTCACCTCCACCTGATGGCACTACTGGACACAGAACATCAGATCATCCTCTCGGAAGAGTTTCCGTTACACACCTGCATTCTGGACACATCCTCCATATTCATAATGGTTTGGATTGCTCCAATGTAGACTGGAAGTCTGGATACTCTCAAAAATATCCTTCTGGATTCTGGTGTGGCAGAAACAATTTGATACTTCCAGTTTCTTGATGCACTGGGAAGTAATTTGCACAGCTGAAACACATAAGGCAATTCATACACATGCACCATGTGGTGACAAAATTCATCAAAACCAACCATGATAACTTGTATGCTACTCATGAATGAAAAAGAAATAATACACATGCATCCAATTAGCTCAGTTTAACTCTTATGAGACCAGAACCAACTTAATCATTGAAGACCAATCATTCAACTAGCATTTCTTTTAAATAAAACACCAGGAAAAAATTGTTCTGCCCATACAGATACAAGTTATCCATCTCAATTAAATCACAACAATATTGACAAGTCAAGGTGTATGACAGTTCCCAACCAAGCCCAACATTTTTTGGTTACTTGATGTAGGTGATGATGCAATGTGCAAAACCTGTCTTGTGAATATTTTAAAGCATGATAATACTGACATGTCAAGGTAAAGAAAAGTTAAGTGCCACCATGTTTTCAGTCAAAGGATGGTTATTAATCAAATAGGCTGCCTGCTGATGTTGTGTGTGGTCCCTCATTGAATGTACTTAAAAAATGTGAACCAAGTGTCTAGGTTGCAGAATATTGTTTCAGTTTAAGTTTATGGTGCATGGGATGATATTTATGCTAGTAGGCACTGTGGAAATTCAAACACTTCTTTAGATTTCATCTACATTTTTTCACACTCCTGGTTCATACTGGATAGGATGGGCTTCACATGTACTCTGACACAAACATGTAGAAGGAACACAAATATCACGAAAAACAAATAGAAGACAGCATCCACCAAAGGACAGGTTACTCTACTTATGGTTATCAGTTAAACTAGCCACTTTTCATACCATCAAGCACTCAGACCACAGCCAAACATCACACTCAAGCTCAACCAAAGGAAATGCTGACAAGTTGCCATGACCGCTTGCAAGAACACACACCTGCACACTGGGTAAGATGTTCTCTGTGAGCTGACTGGTCTAGTGTCTCTAGAAACTTGCTTTCAGGACATCAATACAGTGGGAAAAACCTAGGGTTTTGATGTCCTTTGGAGCCAGATAACATTCTACCAGGGCACATGTGCAAGATCTTGCCACCTGCCTTGACATGTGCCAGATGGGTTGCTGTAGTGCTTTTCTTTTTGTAAATATACTCATGGACCAATAACTATAAAGTATTGCATCTATGTCAAATATATCAGGAAGTGTGATCACACTTTGAACATACAGCCAAGTGAGTTTCTGCACACTTGCAAAAATGCACTCTGACTCCAAAGTGCTCTCTGACTCTGAACCTTAAAAGTAAGTTCCCTACTCTGCCGGTAGGTTTTCACTGTGTAGGCCCCTTTAAGCAGGCATAGATGCAGTTCAAAAATTATTGATGGGGCATGTCTATGCAGAGGAAATGCCTACTATGAGATGAGAAGGATACTGAGATACGTACTCCAATCATTAACATATCCCAGTTCCAAATAACACCTCAGTTTCAGCCCTGCATTTACCCTCATACCCTCCAATTCACATATGAGTAGGTAGGTAGGTAGATATGTACCTGGATAGGTACCGAGGCAGGTACCTACCATATATCTTCTTACCCTGTCAATTAATTTCACTAACTCTGGCTTTACTGATGATGCTCTGCTACATGCACCTAACTCTAGCTTGATATCCCATTGCTCCACACAGGAACTATCTCTTACAGTCATAACACACTGCTCAGCTGAATTATTTGACAATAATAAACCATTCACAAAATCTATCAGATCCTGCTTCCAGTGAATCCAAGACAGTGACAACATTCTAAACTGAGGGAACCTGGATCTAGACAGAAAGGGGTGTGACGAGGACACGGCTAGGAACCTATGGGTCAAGGCCGTATGCAGCCAGGGGCCATATCATAACATCCAATGTTCATTTACTACCATAGTTCATAACGTCCACAGCTCACAACGTGAAAGCATTATAGCGTCCAAAAAGCGAAATGAAGTTTAAAATGCATTCGCTCGGGTGCATTCGCTATGTCGCTATGTTCATAGCGTCCAACGATCACAAACCTGGCTTCAGGAGCGTTCATAACGTCCAAAGTTAATTTAGGTCCAAGGTTCATAAAGTATATTTTTTCTCAGTTGTCCACTAGAGGAGTCAGCGAAGCCCTGGCGGTAAAATCGTGCGGCTGTGTCTCCGTTTTCTGCCATCAGGTGGCAGGAGTGTGTGGTTTTGTCTCATGGCACCTCATGCATGTGCTGCCAAATGTGGTTTGGTGTTTTTTTTGCAGGTTATTATTCTAAAATTTCTCTAGTTTGAGTTAATTTAACACGCGCACTGGAGGGGGGCGAAATCCGCCCACCACTCCGGTTTTTCGTACATAACTTCAGATTTTACCGGTCGATATATGAGATTGTATGCGTACCTGCTTAGAAATGACCGGCGCGTCGTTTAAAGCAGGAAAATGGAAATCGGCAGAAAATTGTTCAAGTTAGGGGCCATTAAAGTAAAAAATCCTAGCACAAAAAACCGGCGCTGATGCGCTTCCCGTATATTCGCAAAAGGGAAGTGTTCTTGGTAACACTAGCGACTTGTTTGATGTATATTGATATGCTATATAGTTTCAAGGTCATGTTAGGTCACCGAGGTCAAGTCAGGTCAAGTTAATGACAGGTTAATGGACCCAAACTTGATCAACTGGAATGTTGTCATAAATGCACTACTGTTTGTCATTACGTTTCCATACTTTATTCATGTACTTCACTCCTTTCTTCGCGAAGCCGATTGCGCCGAGCTGCACGACGGAGCAGTCGGGCGGGCGGCCCGGTTCCGGTAACTGGAAAAGGTAACTGACCTGATAAAGGCTGCTATATAGGTAACCTGAGGCCAAATGTCGGGTCCAGCATCTGTATTGCATAATTAGTAATGTCCAAAACATCATTGATGGCCATTTTGAAGCATTTAAACACAATCACAGCGATCCATAACAATGACAAGCCAAGCCACGCAAAACAAGAAAATTTTGACAAATGTGACCTTATTTGGCCTTGAAGATATGGACCTAAGGTCATGAAATTTGCACACGATAGAGTTCACTACCGTACCCATCCACCATGCGAATTTCATTCCTCCAGCTTCAATAGGAGCCTAGATCTTAGGGGGGGGGGGTGGAATCCGCCCCCTCCAGTGCGCGTAATTTTCAGAGGCCCTCCAGGTCGCGTGTTAATGAAGCTGGTCTCCGAGTGGCGAATGCAAAGTGTTCTCTGTCAATGCAACATTATTAGTGTTGTATTGACAGAACCAAATACCTATATACTTGCATAGGCGTTTCCATCAATGAGGAAGGCGTATTGCATTATATGGATCATCGTTTCGCTCTTTCTTTCAGAAGTGTGCCCCCTGAAACTTCGGTCAATGAATAGGTACTGAATAGGTACTGAATAATGAATAGGTATCAGTTTTGACTAAGCATTAGAAGAAAAATCAAAATATTTGTCTTTGGATTGGGATCGTGTTGCAGCAATATCAAGATATGCCAGCACTACCAAGAGAAACAAGCATCCACCCCTGCATTCATGGATGATGGTCACGGTATCAATGGTGGGTACCAAGGTACCTACCATTGATATTACGATTACTACCTTCGTTTCTCGCTATTCATTGACATATTTGAGAAGAATGTGGAAAACACGAAAAAGGGCCCACCACCTACCGGTCAAACAAAGTTATATATCACGTTGCACTTTACGGCAATGTAAAGAGACTTGCAATTACAGCGAGAAGCGCGTCGTTGTGTGCCGGCATTATTAGCTTTCCAGACCTTCGCAACCGGCCGTCGTCCCATGGGAAACTGATCCGCGGCGCAGTGGCGGATGCAGAGCACGAACACGCTGTTCAGACCTATTTTATCCGATTTCACGGTTAACTTAAAATGTTCGTTACACTTTGATGCTCGCGCAATATTTGCATTTTTCCGCCTGCAATATGCCGCCTAGTCATACGCTGGTGACGTTATTGATCAGACGTCTGGGAAAGGGACGGAGAAAACGCAGTGTCTGTGGCGCGCCAATCTCGTTGGTTCGCTCCACGAAACCGTGAGCGTGCCACGCATGAAAATGTGCATTTCACCCGCGAGAACTGATTACCCATTGTTAAATTATAACCTGCCTCTATTATACCGGATTGCTATGCAGTTCTCGTGTATTACGAGTTGGTTCGGTTTACTCACACGGCGTCGGAATAGACCTTTTCATCTTGGGATAGCTCTTGCTGTGCGAAGTAACTGATTTTATAGGTGAGCGGCCACCATGCCGGATTGCTATTGCAGTTCTCGTGTATTACGAGTTGGTTCGGTTTACTCACACGGCGTCGGAATAGACCTTTTCATCTTGGGATAGCTCTTGCTGTGCGAAGTAACTGATTTTTATAGGTGAGCGGCCACCATGCCAGACCATCTTTCCGAACTCTCAAGGGAAGAATTTCTCATGTATGACTGAATATATGTGCGCACATCTAAAGCACCTCGGTTTAACACGCGCACTGGAGGGGGGGCGAAATCCGCCCACCCCTCCGGTTTTTCGCAAATAACTGCAAATTTTACCGGTCGATATCCGCGATTTTCGGTGTATCTGCCTAGAAATGAACGGCGCGTCGTTTAAAGTAAGAAAAATGGAAATCGGCCGAAATTTTTTTCTTCAAATTAGGGGCCGCTAAATTCAAAAAATGTTATAGCGACAGACCACAGAAATCGGCGCTGATGCGCTTCCAGTATACTGACAAAGGGAAGTGTTCTAGGCAACACTAGCGACTTGTTTGATGCATATTGATATGCTGTATAGCTTCAAGGTCATGTTAGGTCACCAAGGTCAAGTCAGGTCAAGTTCATGACAGGTTAATGGAACCAAACTTGATCAACTGGAATGTTGCCATAAATGCACTACTGGTTGTCATTTGTACTGTTTGTCATTGCGTTTCCATACTTTATTCATGTATTTCACTCCCTTCTTCACGAAGCCGATTGCTCCGAGCCGCCCGACGGAGCAGTCGGGCGGGCAGCCGGTTCCGGTAACTGGAACAGGTAACTGACCTGATAAAGTGGTGCTATATAGGTGACATGAGGTCAAATGTTGGGTCTAGCATCTGCATTGCATGATTAGTAATGTCCAAAACATCATTGATGCCCATTTATGAGCATTTAAACACAATCACAGCGATCCATAACGATGACAAGCCAAACCACGCAAAACCGGAAAATTTTGCCAATCTGACCTCATTTGACATTGAAGATATCGACCTAAGGTCACGAAAATTGTACACAATAGAGTTCACTACCGTGCCCATCCACCCTGCGAATTTCGTTCCTCCAGCTTTACTAGGAGCCGAGATCTTAGGGGGGCGGAATCCGCCCCCCCTCCAGTGCGCGTAATTCTCAGAGGCCCTCCAGGGCGCGTGTTAATCAGTTCAACAATGGTAAAGTTTCTGCACAATGCAGCCACACGTTAAGTCTTGTTAAATGTTACGCGATGAAGTGAAAAGCTCCGATCTATTTTCGTATCGTAACATTCCATTTTGTGGTTCGAAATTGATGCTGAACTTCAGGATTTTCTATTTTACTCTTGCATTGTAGTTATAGTATCGGAGCCTATTTGTATGGTTCGCTAAGAATTTGGCGTAATCCAGTAACATGTTGGCATTACACACAGGGCTATATTCTGATCATGATGTTCGACGTTTCGGTTTTCATGTCCGAGGGGGGTGATAACCGTAGACAAGCGTACGCATGTCCGCTAGATCGTTTTAAACATCGTGCAACGGCTCTGGGAAAGTTTGTTAGGGGCGGATTGTGATAAAATAGTACAGACGCATACGGGTACGTTAGCACAAACGTACCCCGGTGAATAATGCAATATTGTTTAATGTGTTTGAGGACGGCTGGAAGGCGCATGGTAAGATAGAACAAGGCAGAATTTCGTCGGCAGAATTTTCGTCGGCAAACGGCATTTCGTCAGAATCACAAACATGCAAAATTCACCTTCTAGTCCATCAGAGAGCACGTATTAATATTGCATGGCACCAGGCAACCGAGAAACGATTCCAATTAAGTTCTGCGTTGTTATGAACATAACATGTGGCTTATATGCACGACACTATCATTTGCAAGGTTACATCGCCACAAAATCACAACAAAAACCACTATGCTACATTGCTGTTCAGGGCTGGCTTCTGATCCCTAATACAGATAGACTCATATATTTTTTATGTCGGCATGATCCCTCGTCTTTAGTAAAATGTTTACGATGAAAGGACTGCCATCGTTATAATCAGGGTGACATGGTCGGGTATGATCACCTAGTGGCGTATCAGTTGTTCTATTGTAAAAACTACGCAAATATTCATTGAAACGTAGACGCACAGGCCGTTTGCTCTCTCAGATATAAGTGGCACCACACACCTTACAAAGACGAGGAGCCATGCCGACTGGAAAATATATGAGTCGATCTGTATTAAGGATAGGAAGCCATCTCTCAACAGGAAGGTAGCATCGTGGTTTTTGTTATGATTTTGTGACGATGTAACCTTGCAAATGGCAGTGTCGTGTATCCAAGCCACATATTATGTTTGTAGCAACGCAGAACTTCATTAGTTTGTTTTACCGGAAGCCTGGTGCCAGGGAAGATTAAACACGTGCTGTTGTACTGATTAGATGGTGTATTCTGCATGCTTGTGATTCTGGTGAAGTGCTGTGCATGGTAGATTAATCCCTGAAAACATTTGTATTTTTACCATATTTTTTACAATTTCAAGGTCATATCAAATCTCACTAGGATACCAGTGGTGTCTTTTCTCGTCGGTGCCACCAATATCAATATGACGAGTTGTAGTAGGGTGCGTTTACCTTTTGTGTGTACGGTGTGTTTCACCGCGTGGATTGATTCATTTTCTAGTTAGCTTGATGAGGTCTCAATTACTATGTACAACGAGCGACATGCAAGTTCGACTCTGAACAGGCCATGGTTGCCGCGACGCGGGACGCCCGCTCCGCAGAACTTGGTGTGCTGCGCCAGAGCCAGCGCCCACGTCGCGAACAGGAGGGCACTCTGGGGAGGCTGCAGGGGCTGGCGGCGAAACTGCAGGGTGACAACCGCACCATTGGTGCCTACCTGGGCACGGCAGAGTACATATTCCGAGGGATGACAGCTGTCCTGAACGTTGTTGCCGAGATGAACACATATGGATAGAACTGGAAATAAGGCGACACCACTGAACAACTTTGCGTTTCATCGTCATTTTACTGTGGCCGATTTGGTCAAACCGGCATATTTCCCCTAACATCGAACATGGTCAACTTCGGCAGGGCCGTTCACTCCGCATGTTATAGACAGGGCTGGGAATGTCAGCCTGTTTAGACAGGCTTGAGAACAGAACACCACAACGTAGCTTAGGTTCGTACACAAGTTTCGGTTTTGCATTTGACCTGGTCACGTGCTTTGTGACAGGGCCACGTTAGGTAAATTATATGCAGTTCAATGATAGGACACTGTTGCTGCTTTTGACGTCCGCTCAAAGTGATCCATTTTACTATCCGGACGCCTTTTGTACTCAAGGAAATTGCGGTTGAATTGAAACGAACTACATCTTACTAAAATACAAACTTGTAATAAATGCAATTATGAAAGCCAGGTTCGCAAAAACCAATCCACAACGACGGGGGCCCAAGGTGCATTTATTACAAGTGTATATATGCAACACATGTACGTGTACCGTGTACTATTTCCGGGATGAAGAAAGACATTCACAACCCACAGACGGCGATCAAGACAATCGCCGTTCAATACTTCTTGTGCCACCTATTTCGTACTGATGATGAGAAACCGGTTTTTGCGTAGGACGAACCTGCTGACGTAGCCGCCGACGCCGCCGCTGTCAGGCCCGCCGACGCCCTCAGGCCCGCCGCCGTTGTCAGTCCCGCCGACGCCGTCAGACCCGTCGATGCCGTTAGGCCCGCCGCCGCCGACGCAGCCAGGCTCGCCGACGCTGTTAGGCCCGCCGCCGCCTCCGCCGGTGCTCCCGAAGCAGCCGCCGACGCCGACGGCAACGCAAGCGCCGCCGCCGCTGCCTCCGCTTCCGCCGCCCACGTGCCGCAGCAGCAGCAGCAGCAGCCTCCTCATCCTCCCGTCGAGGTAGCTGCACGCTTCAGTAGGCTATGAATGGAGCCATCAACAGTTTTTATATTTGCGTGTGCGTATGCTGTGGTAAATGCAAGCTATTTACATGCGTGCGTGCGTGCGTGCGTGCCTGCGTGCTTGCATGTCTGTGTGCCTGCGAGCGAGACGTACCTTCAGCTGCCGGCAGTCATTTCTTAAGAAATACACACTGGCGGTCTTTGGAACACCAAGGAATTGGGATGGGAGGCGTGTCGACCATACGGTAGTCAAATACCTTAATTATCATTGATATCACAAGACATTTATATGCGACGCTGACTAAAATATTGTATTATTATTATTAATATGTAATTAAAAGTGTAGGCAGACTCACACACAGCAAGGATTAGGAGGGCCTTGGCCCATCCCGATATGCCCAGGTTCAGCATTGAGTAAACAAAGCCAAACGCCCCATTCGTGCAACCCCGCCTCGACACTACCTCTGGTCCATTCTCAAATAATTTTATCGGTGCGCCACCGCTTGTTAGTAGCTATATCCGACAGCCACGGTGGTTTCTAATGTACGCGACGTCAGGCAAGATTGATTACGATATCATGCCCGGCATGCCTTAGACCGACACAATCGTCCCCGCCATTGACAGGTTGACCGAGAGGTACCTTCAATGCAAGGGGGACTGCACATTTGATGAGCAGGCCGGTGGAACATAGCAACAATTTTATAAGCAGGCCAGCGTCATATAGAACCAATTTAATAAGAAGGGCCAAAAAAAAAAAAAAAACCATATTTAAAAAAAAAAAAAAAAAGAAAACCCCCCCAAAAAAAAAACACGGGCCCAGGGGAAAAAACAAAAAAAAAAAATTTATAAAAAAAAAGGACCCCCCAAAAAAAAAAAAAAACACCCGAAAAAAAATAAAAAAAAAAAAAAAAAAAAGGGGGGATTGTTTCAAGGGAGCCCTCACCAGTGCAACGGGAGTCCTTTCTTTGGTTGACAGGAGTTTCCACCGGTGGAACCGGGTCCCCTCGGCTCCCCAGAAGGTTCCACATCAGACTGAAGAAGACTAGGATGTAGCCAGGACCTTGCTGTTGAAGGATGTTTGGTCAATTCCTGGCTTGGTGTTCGCCTTGGAGGCCTGACGGCAGGTCCTTTGCGAAGCGGAGGCAATTGGGAGGTACTTTGCAATGGGAGATAAGGATCACCGCAGCCTGCTGGATTTCCCGACGTCTCTGGTTGTTGCCGATTCCCTGGAATGGCGGTGGTTGTGGGCGATGTATTCCCGATGCTCGACTGACGTCATCAGCGAAAAGCACAAACCCACGCCGCTCTGGCGCCCGGTGTGACCGGCTGACCTTTGCTGGCGTGCCGTGCACTGACATGACCTTCATCCCAGTGCACCGGTGAGGGGTGCAACACCCTTACCCCTCGCTGCCAGTCTGCGACGTCACGCCTGTTCCGTGCGTCACGGACTGACACGTCATGCGGGTGCCCAGGGCAGCTGAACAAATGGGTGGGTCATGGGTGTAGCCTGTCTGTCCACGTGCTATCTATCAACGGGATATTTACCAATGGGCTATCTGTCAACGGAAAGGCCACATAGCATAATAACTGTGCCTTCAGATTTTCTGACTGCCAAGTTAATAGTAAATCAGTTAATTGGTCTAGTCATAGGCGCCACTAAGGTCGGGTTCACCGTCACGTGGTGAACAATATTAGAGTACATGTGTGTTGGTATCGTTTATGGTCGCATATTTTTTTTTGTAGTAGAACCACTTTTATTCCATACCTATGTATTATGCGGTGTGTGTATTGTTAAAAATGCAATGTTGCTTAAATGCGATGTCGTGTAGCGATAATTCGTAGCGTGTAAAACGTCTGATCTGCTTCATCTTTTAAAGCCACATTTTCATCTTTTTAACCACTGTTTATCAGTAGTTATATCCGACAGCCCCGGTGGCTTCTAATGTACACCACGCAAGGCAATATTGGTTACGATTCTATCATGCCCGGCATGGCATGCCCTGGACCGACACAATCATCTCCGACATATGTCTACACGATGTCTGTAACTGCCACTCACTATACTCACAAACAACAAACTCATGGTTCTAAGGTTTTATGGTTGCCTGGGGAACCCTGCCGATGGGGCAGGAATCCCTCGCGATAGATGTTGGCCACCCACCTGGCAACTGTAAGCCACTGAAATTGACAGATTGACAGAAAGGCGAGATGGAGAGGTGAGACGGAGATGCCGATATTTTGTAATCGTGTCTACCTTTCCTATCCAACACCAAACCCACGATCCACACTAAGACACTAACTCCCACTGACACTGACACTGACACTGACACCGAAACAAGCACACCCACGGGTGGTTACTTCCTCTGCCACCGGGATGATGGGGAGCCCTTGAACTGTGGACGGTGGAGGAGGAAATCACCCAGTATGACACGCACGCCAAATTAGACGGGGCCGCTTGTGATCCAGGTCCACAACGACCAAGACGCAGTCTTTCTACCCCAGATCGAACTGATCAAAGACACACCAATCACCGTCATGCCAGCCACATATCTCAAGACCTCACTGGGCACCATCTGTGCAAGGGAGTTGGCCTGGGTGACGGAGGAGAACCTGACTCTCAAGTTTGGGAGCCAGGGTATCTCCTCCGTCTACAGGCCCAGTCTCCAGGTCCCATCACAGAAACAAGACACACACACATACTCATACTGACATTCAGCACAGGACACACGCCCACACCCGTCAGAGCAGGTTACATTGGATACACAGTGACACCGCGAGCACCCCTTCATTGACGCTGTCAATTCTGTCAGCGCTACGGCCACTCGTGTAGGGGGGGGGGGGTGCCATGACCCAACACCAACTTGTGGTAACTGTGCCGCTTCGCATCACATCAACACATGCACGAGCGGCACACTGCGCTGCGTCGGATGCGGCGGAGACCACGCCTCCTGAGACAGGGCCCGCCCTCGGTGGGGAATGGAGATAAAAATTATCCGTCTTATCCACCTAAAGGACTGGGCCCTGCCGCGGGTAAGGTCGTGGGTCAACGACCAGCAGCCGGCGCAGTCCTCACGTCGCTAAAAGCCGTCCACAAACACAGTACAAACACACTCAAAGCATAAGGTTGAACCACTAAAATCCACACAGTGCACCAACGCAACTCAGACAAACGCAACACTATGGTCACAACCCACAACACAAAACACCTCACAAGAGCCAACACCGAGCAAGCCACGACGCAATATACCCACCCACTCAACACAGCCCCACCACCAATACCACAGCGCGGAACACGCAAACCATCGCCCCCACCACGCCCACAATAACACCCACGACAACCACGCGCACCACGCAGACACCAACAAACCCAATACGGACCAAACACAGACTCAGACCTCTCAGACCTCTCAGACAACTACTACGACACTTCAGACAGCACCTCTCCCGCACCCAATGCACCAACAACACGATCAACCAACAAAGCAAACACCACCTTTACCAACAGAAACCATCCACCCGTGACAACACCAACCGACGGTAAGCAACCGCCTAACAACTCCTTCACTTGCTCTCTCCTTACTCTACCCACGATGTGAAAAAGGAAAAAAGCAAAGCAAAACAAAAATAAAACAACAAACAAACAAAATCAAACAATTCCAGGAAGGTGTGTACGTGTTTGCACTGTTACCTGGCACTGACATGAATCAAAACAAACAAAGCAAAACGAAAAGGAACAAAAGGCCAAACGAATCAAACAACAAAAATTGACCACAAAACCAAACAAAAAGGTCCATGACAGTGTATGATGTGTGTTCTTGTAGTGTTCGATGGAAATAGGGTTGACCAGAACCAACCCCCCACTCTACACCCCTTACCCCACTCCGGCACCGTCCGGACCACTACTTCGACTCAACTCATCAAGATCTACTCACTGCTCCCACCTTCATCTCCACACGGGTGAACACTGAACAGCCGCCACCACCGTACTGGTGGCAGGCTGGCCAACCTCAACCAACAGCTGTTGGCGGAGCTCACCTGCCACCTGGCGGCATTGCAGCGAACCTCCGTCTAGAATGCATTGTGAATGAGGAAAGTAGTGTCATGCCGGGTGCACCCGTTGGTTAATCAAGCACACAATTGAGCACAAGCTGAAGTGAGCCGACTGTTAACCGTTGGCAAGTTTCATCACCTTACTCCCAACCGTTGCCGAAATACAGATACAAAGTGCACGACATCGGCGACGGCGGCTGGAACAGACTTCGGTCATTTTTGGTTGTATTATATTACATTTGGTCAATTCCTGGCCTCCTGTTCCTGTTGGAGGACTGATCGCCAGTCCTTCGAGAAGGACTGGCGCCATTTGGTGGTACCCTGTAATGGGAGATAGGGATCATCGCAGCCTCCTGGATTTGCCCACGTATCGTGTGTATGTGCATTTGCCCAGGTATATACGAACATTTTCGTGTACCAGAATCATTTTTCCTTCACATGCACTAAGCGGTATGCGTTTTGTTAACACTTGCCGGTCAGATCCTCACACTCCGACTCGCGGTGTGAGGATCTGAGACCGACACTATAAGCCCCACCTTTAATATCCAAACTAAACGTCGCACGAAAACGAAGGTGTCCTCGGAAAGCGCTCGACGAGTAGGGCACGCATACAAAAATGTTCTCCCCTCAAAAGTGACTTTACTAGGGGTTGTTATGCCACTACTCATGACATGTTTTGGTTTCTGATAAGTTCATTTCGGGGAAGAATTTAAAACAAAATGTATTTGGAATCAGTAAAGGAAGGTGAAATGAGCCATGGTCCCAAAATGTTTGCCCAACCCCAAAAATGGTTCTTTTCAAAAATACATTTTAAAGCATTTCAGGTTTCTATTTCTTATATTTGTATTTTATAATGGGCACCGAGAAATGTCACTTTACCGTTTCACATCGAGAAACGAAGCCCTAAGTAAATGTAGCCTAATGCAAAGTGCATACTTTAGCCAGATCCTATATTAGCCCTAATTAGCAAATATGCAACACAAATAAGTCATCAAAAGAGCTTAGCTCAAAACTTCCTCTGGTGTATTTTGCAGCGTTCCTAAAGATAAGTAAACGTAGTAAGCTTCATTCAAGTGTCTTTATCTACCCGTTAAGTCGTTAAAGCATGACGACTGATGGAACATTTTTGGACGTGACCTCACTTGACCTTGACTAACTCAGTCTTCGTGGATGACTTAACCTCGGTAACCGGACAAATGCACGTAAAGCAAATGTACGTATGGCAGATGCACGTACGCAAATGTAAGTAAGCAAATGTACGTAAGCGCAGATGTACGTATGGCAGTTGTACGTAAGCGCAGATGTACGTATGGCTAATGTACGTGAGCGCAAATGTACGAATGGCAAATGTACGTAAGCGCAAATGTACGTAAGCGCAAATGTACGTAAGCACAAAAGTACGTATGCGCAAATGTACGTGAGCGCAAATATACGTATGCGCAAAAGTACGTAAGCGCAAATGTACGTAAGCGCAAATGTACGTATGCGCAAAAATACGTAGGCGCAAATATACGTAAGCGCAAATGTACGTAAGCGCAAATGTACATAAGCGCAAATGTACGTTAGCGCAAATGTACGTAAGCGCATATGTACGTAACCGCAAATGTACGTAAGCGAAAATGTACGCAAGCGCATATGTACGTAAGCGCAAATGTACGTAAGCACAAAGGTACATAAGAGCAAATGTACGTAAGCGCAAAGGTACGTATGCGCAAATGCACGTATGGCAATTGTACTTAAGTGCAGATGTACGTATGCCAAATTTATTTAGGCGCAAATTTACGTATGGCAAATGTATGTATGCGCAAATGTACGTAAGAGCAAATGTACGTATGGCATTTGCACCTAACCAAATATGCTTAAACGCTAAATATGCTTAAACGTTAATATGCCTAAATGTACGCACATTGGCTCATACATACATTTGCTCTTGCATTCTTTTACGCTTAGGTACTGTTGCGCTTACGTACATTTACGGTTGCGTACTTTTGCGCTTACGTACATTTGCGCTTACGTACATTTACGCTTACGTACATTTGCGCTTATGTACATTTGTGCTTACGTACATTTGCGCTTACGTACACTTGCGCATACCTACATTTACACTTACATACATTTGTGCTTAGGCACATTTGTGCATATATACATTTGCGCATACGTACATTTGCGCTTACGTACATTTGAGAATACGCACTTTTGTGCTTGCGTACACTTGCGCAAACGCACTTTTGCGCTTACATACATTTGCGGTTACGTAAATTTTCGCATATGTACTTTTGTGCTTACGTGCATTTCCGCATACGTACATTTGCCATACGCACATTTGCGCTTAAGTGCATATGCCATACGCATATCTGCGCTTACGTATAATTGCCATACGTACATCTGCACTTACGTACATTTGCGTACGTACATTTGTCCGGTTACTGCAAATGTACGTATGGCATATGTACCCAACAAAATGTACGTAAGCCCAAAGGCACGTATGCGTAAGTGGACGTACATTTGCGCATACGTACATTTTCCATACGTACATTTGCGCTTACGTACATTAGCCATACGTACATCTGCCTTACGTACAGTTGCCATGCGTACATCTGCGCTTACGTACATTTACTTACGTACATTTGCTTATGTGCATTTACTTACGTACATCTGTCATACGTACATTTGTCCTAGAATCCTTAACCTCAAAAGGTAAACATAACATGTCAAATTGACGTGGGAAAGGGCGTGCCAAATTTCGGCGCACCACAGCGCACAGTTTCTTCGCTGTCCGCGGAAAACCTGAGTGGGTGAAAAGAGACCCCCGAGACGGTGAGGTTAAAATGTAACGCTGATTAGTTGCTATGTCGTGTAACGATGATGTATAGCGTGTCACTTCATCCTCTTCATTTTCTTAAACCACAGAGTCATGCCGTAAATCCTTCGTTTACAAAGGGTTGGCGAAGTGTTCACGACACACACCTGAAGTCCGGCGAGTGGTATGATGTGTCAAAACAGATAAATTTACGGCAATTT
The DNA here is from genome assembly GCA_034440615.1 of Ashinkailepas kermadecensis. Classification (NCBI taxonomy): domain Eukaryota; kingdom Metazoa; phylum Arthropoda; class Thecostraca; family Neolepadidae; genus Ashinkailepas; species Ashinkailepas kermadecensis. The sequence goes on from JAOTOM010002952.1 coordinate 84,953, forward strand.
TTTATCTCTGCTGATTGCATTTTCCTGATGCCATTTAATTCCGTTGTATTGTGGTGTATATTGATGTTGCTTGTCACATATTGATGTAACCTAAGTGAGTTTTGCTGCTCGGTTTATATGATTGGCATATATCGTTACACAGGAATAAACCATCTCACACAGCTGACGTCTTTGAGCTTGAGCTTCTTCACTCTTTCGTCGCACGCACCCAGTGCTTGTTGGTGCAACATATTGACCGTCTCATTGCACAGCTTACTTGTGGTGGGCAGAATGTATATGCAAATATCCGACGTGGGCAGAAGTGCGACCCATTTTACCCGAACTGATACAGGCCCGTTTGATCTTCCAAAGGCTACCTGCGGTGGTGGGAATTTATGATAATATATTGCGGGAATTAATTAATTGCCTGATGTTGGCTCAGTTCAGAAACGCCGAGTATTTTGCCACTGATGCAGTACTTTCGGCTCCTTCACAAAAATAACTCTCCAGAGATAAGGAACGATTTGTTAACACATTTGCCACACGTTGACAGGAAGCCAGCAGCTGGCTGGCACCTTTTTGCAATTGTCATCATGCCTTGCACCATAGCACTATATTAATTTCAAGCTAATACACATAGCAATTTCGTATAGATCATACACAGACCGAATCCCTAGATCATGCGTGGCTCGATCCAAACGTTCTGGGACTGTGTCCACAAAAGTTCGTATGCTTACCTCACGTTCCAAGCGCTTTTGTCACCCTCGAAGCAATCCCCTTGCGAGTTTATAATGTGGTTGCAGAGTTTTCCCACTGCTGGAAGCACCTCCGGATCTCCGTTTTGGAGACACTGTTCAGTACTTCCTGCGATTCTGACTGAATGTCCCGGATGTCATCAAGTCTTCGCCCCTTCAGCCGAGTCCTTATCTCGATAACCAGAAACAAGCCGCAGGGACTACGGTGGAAGAATAGGGTGGATGCGGAACCACTGACATGTTGCATTTGGACAAAGAACAGTTGCGCAGACAAAACGGTGTGGGTAGACGCATTAACGCGATGCAGCAGCCAGTTCTGTGCACGCCACTTCTCAGGACGTTTCCTCTTCACATCATCCCTCAAACGCATCAGGATCTCGATGTGAAAGTGCGAATTCATCATCTGACCTACAGAAACGAATTCCTGATGAACTCTCCATATATAAAAATCCGATCAACATGTTGTTAACGTTGCTGTTGACCTGCCTTGTTTTCTTCAATCGCGGTGAAATCGGCTTCACTCGGCTTCACCGGGATTACTGCTGCTTTGTTTCAGGATCGTAGTCATACACCCACGTTTCGTCACTCGTGATGACCTTGGTACTGAAGCTTCGATGATTTCTCACATGTTCCTGGAGACCCTTCACACAGAGAGACGGTGCTCCTTTGGTCTTGGCCCGGCAGTCGGGGCACGAGTTTGGCAGCGATCCTCCTCATGCTCGGTTCCTCAATGCGATTGTGGTAGGATGAGCCGAACGATAGGCCAACGCTGCTGTGAATGTCGTCATTCGTTCGCCGGCGATCTTCCTGGATGGGCTGACACACCTTCGCGGCGTTCTTGTCGGTTTTCCTCGTTCGTGGTCGACCACAACTTTCGGAATCCCAAACCGATGCTTGTCCACGTTTGAACTGCGAAGGTCATCCGAGTGTTTTGCTTCTGCTCATGGATTCATCATCAAATGTTTGCGTGGGTCTAATGCCATGGGTCTGCGACGCGGCTTCACCGAGTTTAAAGGAATGCTTGGCGCACGCATCCGGCTCCTCCAAGTCGGACATTTGTCTTATTGCACAAATTCCAGGTCACATTAATAGATAACGACGCTGGAGAAGAAAAAAAATCGGGAGTTATCAACCAGGAGCACACAGCTTCACGGAAAAAACTGCCTATCCAAGCGTAGCGCTTCAAATCCGTACTACAGCCAGTTCAAGCTTCGCACGAACAGTCCCGGAAGTATTAGATCGCACCTCTAGTGCTGTTGAAACCTTTGAATCGTATTCAGACTATATACATTTTAAATTAATTCACATTTTATAGCATAAATAAGTCTATGCGATGTTGCTGATGGTAAAATCTAGTTTGGAATCATTTTGGACAGGATTTCTCCTGCCGTATTCCCAGAGGGGCGAAATTGAACAATCGAATCGGATCGAAAATAGTTACTGCGAAATGTATTCCTCATAAATTACCCCATGTATATGCACACGCGTGTCGGTACTGCGGCGAATAAGCATTATGTGCAGTGCACTCTATTTCGGGCGCTTCTTCTTTTTTAACCTGCGTGTTCTGGTCATTGATCCCCGGAAAAGCAGTTCTGCATTGCCCCGAATCGACCATTTATGTCCCTTTTTTGTGCACACTAGCGAAGACTTCGAAGTCTGAATAATCGCCACCTCACGTCAATAAGTGGCATCCAATGTATTCTGAAGCAGGTGCATTTTTCGAATGGAGAAGAACACATGTTATTGACTGGACAGAAAGCAAAGCACACGTGCACCAAACAAAAACACAAAACAGCCTGTCGCACGAGCACCAG